>CAOJBJ014757377.1:0-11376 GCA_948291685.1 Euphorbia celastroides | reverse complement strand
TTTTTTTTATTTAAGGAACATTAATGGTTAAAACTTTGTTGCAGTTTGCTTTGCAAGCCTGGAACCCTTGATCCCAAAAAGGTAAAAGGGAAAATTTTGATATGCCTCCGAGGGGAAAATGGGAGAGTAGAAAAGGGAGAATAAGCCCTTCTTGCTGGTGCTGTGGGGATGATTTTGGCCAACGATGAAAAATCAGGCAAGGAAGTTATAGTTGATACTCATGTTTTACCTGCTTCTCATATCAATTACAAAGACGGCCAGTTCGTTCTTGCCTACTTCAATTCGACAAGGTTGAATCGAATTAACATTAGAGCATTGCTCAATTTTATCAGGAGATCACTGATTTTTTATGTAACAGGATTCCTATGGCGTACATGACTCCTGTAAAGACAGAGTTGAATACAAAGCCGGCTCCATCTCTTGCTGCTTTTCTTTTCAAGAGGGCCGAATCTTGTTGAGCCATCAATTCTCAAGGTTTAAGATTATCTATTAGACATGTGTTAGACATCTATTATATATGTATTATACATCTATTAAAAATGTAATATGCAATACTTTTTGCAGCCTGACATCACTGCTCCTAGTGTTAATGTGATTGCTGCTTACACTCAAGCAATAGGACCAAGTGGAGAAGTGTTCGATAGGCGAAGAATCCCTTTCATTTCAGAATCAGGCACTTCGATGTCTTGTCCTCACGTTTCTGGCATTGTTGGACTTCTCAAAAACCTCCACCCGGATTGGAGTCCTGCTGCTATAAGATCAGCAATCGTGACTTTTGGTACATTAAACAATACCCTTTACTCGATTATCTCAAATTTACAAGAAAGTTTGAAAATTTAATGGATTTGATTCATCCTGCAACAAGAACAAGGGACAACAACCGTCAACCACTACTCGACTCATCGACTAACCAAAAGGCTAGTCCGTTGGATTATGGAGTAGGACATGTTCACCCGAATCGGGCGATGGATCCAGGCCTAGTTTATGATTGGTCACTTGATGATTACCTGAACTTCTTCTGCTACAGAGGATACAACCAAAGCCTGATCAGAATGTTCTCAGGGGAATCACACAACTGTCCAAAATCGTTTCGGGTTGAAGATTTTAACTACCCTTCAATCAGCATTGTCAATCTTGGCAATGAGACAGTGACAGTGAGTAGAAGAGTGAAGAATGTTGGGCCAGCTGGCATTTACAGGGTTTCTGTTAATGAACCGGCTGGAGTTTCGGTTTTGGTTGACCCGGAAACTTTGGAGTTTAAGGATGTAGGGGAAGAGAAGACATTTAAGGTTAGGTTTGAATAAAAAAGGAAAGAGGGGAATGATGTTGAATTTGTGTTTGGAGGGTTGACTTGGTCGGATGGGAAGCATTTTGTAAGAAGTCCAGTTGTGGTCAAACTTAATTAGATTGTTAGTCGATTTATGAACTCATGTTAGCTCTTATTTGTCAATGTACAAATCAGGCTGGCTATTTCTTCATTAATTTGGAAATGGATTCATCACTTCAGATTTTACTATTATTTTCCGTATTTCATAAATAATAAGTAAACTATCAACCGCTAATGAACGTGGAAAGTTATAACTAAGTTCCGAACAAAGTTATATCACTATACATAACTATCTCTTGTACTGAAAAAAGTTGTTTAATCGGTCTAAAACATTTTCTATAAAATTTTTCATTCACTTTTAACAAAAATGCCATATGCACTTCAGCACTCGAAGCGTGTTCAAGATGAGGTCGGTCTACCATAACTCAACCCTTCAGTTTGCTACTATTCTAATCTGCACCTTTGGTCTACCAAGTTCCTTCTAGTATTTTTCATAAAATCATTTGATTCAAAACTTTTAACTAACATGTAAGAACTAATTATAGTATTTATACGCTTCTCGATTGTTTTTTTTTTCCTTTTCGTGTTTGAAAGATTTTCTTTTATTTGTGAAAAATATTATGATCATATTTTATTATTTTACTTCAAAATTCATTATATTGTACCATAGCATGACTTTTCATAGGTATGTTTAGTTTTTCTATAGAATTTTTTATAGTCGGTAAAGTTATAAAGTTGAAACCATGGGTTTTATTTATTGTTAACGGTAGAATCTATAATACTAATAAAGGTTGGTCTAAGTGATAAACAACTTGGTATCATTTATGCAATGTCTCGAATTCGAACTCCTGAATATAAAGAATTTAAAATTATCCCGAATATGTTTATTAAAGTTCATATTAAGATATTATAACTAGAGAATTTTGCTAATTATTTGGTTTATGGTTGTTCGACTTTAACATGCAAAATTATCACCAACAAGGCTTTAACTCGCAGAACTACGCTGGAGAACCCTAAACTATTTAACTTACTAATTTCCTTCTTCAGTTCTTCCTCTTGCCCGCCGCGCTTCTCCGCTCACTATTGTTTCCTCCCGATATCAGCTGGCTATCGAAGGAGAATTCATTCGCCCACAAGGTAATACCTCCTCTCGAATGGTTTCTTTCGTTCTATTTCTCTTCTGAAAGCTATAGCTTTTTTTCTGATTCTGTTTTGTCCTGATTACACATTCGATTTTGCTTTTCTATGTCAAATAAGAACCTCTTTAATTTTCGTTTTTGATTTATTTAACTTTGCTGCTTTCATTTGATTTGTATCTCATAATAGTTGCATGATTTCAATTTCTCCTTTTTCCAGTTTCATCAGAATGCAGGGTGGAGAATCTTCAGGAGTAATGGAAATCGACACGGCTTCCAATGGACAAACAACAAAGCCTTCAAATTTGCCTCCAAAGCCAAATTTCCAGCCATTGAAGGCCCATGAGATGTCCGATGGACAAGTTCAATTCAGGAAAGTCTCCGTTCCCCCTCACAGATATTCACCCCTGAAGAAAGCCTGGATGGAAATCTACACTCCCATATACGAGCACATGAAGATCGATGTTCGAATGAATCTCAAGGCTCGAAAGGTCGAATTCAAGACCAGAGCCGACACTCCTGATGTTAGCAACCTCCAAAAATGTGCTGATTTTGTTCACGCCTTCATGTTAGGGTTTGATGTTATCGATGCCATGGCTCTTCTTCGTTTGGATGAGCTGTATGTTGAATCTTTTGAGATAAGGATGTTAAAACCCTGAGAGGAGAGCACTTGTCTCGGGCAATCGGGAGACTGTCTGGTAAAGGCGGGAAGACGAAGTTTGCCATTGAGAATGCAACGAAAACGAGGATTGTGATTGCTGACACTAAGATTCATATACTAGGATCGTATCAGAACATTAAAGTTGCGAGAGACTCTCTCTGCAATCTCATTTTGGGGTCCCCGGCTGGGAAGGTGTACTCGAAACTTAGACAGGTTACTGCTAGACTTGCAGAGAGGTTTTAGCTGTTTTGTTGCCTTATAAATTTGAGGTGAAATCTAGTTTATGGTGTTATTCAGAGTTGAAATTCGTGGTTGTGAGTTGGGATGAGTCTTCTCTACAAATTCTTGTATTATTTGCTATAGAAGATTAACAATACATTTCAATTTTGACCTGTTATTTGATACTATTAATAGTTCATGCTTCATACTTTCCCAGTTGTGTAAGATATGGATTCTCCTTCCAAATTCGGTTTATGGTATGCAATTGTTGAGGAAATTGGATTGCTGGGTACGAGTAATGGTTATAATTGATTATAGGTTTCAGCCAAAAATTTTGATTTAGCTGCTATTTTTTCCGAGTTGTACTGTACTCATTGCTGTGAAGATGGGTAGATGATCTGCTGACAATCACAGGGTTGCACTGGGGCTGAAATTTTAACAGCTATGGAAGCAAAAAAAGAGCAACTGAATGTACAACTGGAAAAAGACAATTAGAAGTTTCATTTATTTGGCTTTTGCCTTTCTTGACTGAATTTGGTCCATTAATGATGAGACAATAACAGTTCTAGTTAAGGTAGACAAAATCATTAAAAGTAGATAAACTTTATCTATACCATGAAGTTGGGGGGCATGTGAAGGTTCTATACCATTTTATCGGTTCTTTTAGAAGTGAATGGGTAAGAGTCAAAAGATAAGTTTTATCATCATGCTAATAAAATTGTAAAGTTAATGCATCTTTATGCTAAGTTTTGAAATTCATGTAACATAATCTTAGTAAATATAAAGTCCATGTACGTTAAATGATTTTAAACACTTATAATGTCATGTTTTCAAGAACCTGTGGCTTGAGCTAACCTATGATCAGCTTGTTTGCAGACCTTTGAACATGCTTCAACATTTAATTAGCATAATGCTCTGAAAGAATTAGTCATTCAAAATCTAGCCGACACAAGAAGAACCGTTAAGATAAACAGTTAAGCACAAGAACAAAATTTGTGAATGTTGCACAAAATCAGTCAGATAAACAATTTAAGATTATTCCGCAATGAATGAGCATACAGAAGTTGCTTGCTGCATTTATCAAATTGCTCAACCACCAAAAAGGAACCCAGCAGCCTGTTCTTCATTCCCATCAAACAACTTAAGAGCTTGAATAACTGCATCCCTTCCAAACCCCAACTCTACCAGCTTCGCTATTTTCGCCTCAAAATCAGGCCCCTGCACATTTTAATAAATCATTTTCACTATACTTCAGAAACTTGAACTCGTCATTTCCCAGTTTTAACATTTTAATTATACGTTTAGTAACATTAATTCAACAGTGGTTGAATATGAATTATTGCATCGTAATCGTTACAATACCTGAGTTGCATTAGCACGGGCTCCTGTTAAAAACACAGGCAAAGCAAGAGAGTCAACAGTTTTGGTTAAAATATCAAATATGTATGTGATCAATAAAAAAGTTTTTCCACAGATTAGGACAACAACTAACCAGAAGACTGGCCTCCTACAGGTGCATTACTCGGCTTATCAATTGTCCCAGATGTCGCCTACAGAAACAAAAAACTTGTATTAAAACTAACTTAACCTCCATATTATTGGAGCAGAAATTAACAAACATTTGACTTGACATCAGAGAAAAGGATTTCACTTCCATTGAAGGAGAGTAGGAGCACACTTACCAGGTTTCCTGAGCTTGATGCCTCTTTGGGCTCTTCATCCAGAAAATGAGACGGAAGGTCTTTTTCTGAAATACCAGAATTTAATTACTTGAGAAAAAAAAATAGATGTTGAGGTATTCAAGTACTGAGTATGATAGGAAATGAGATGATAGACCTTGCAAAAATGGTACAGAAACTTCTCCCCCGCCAACTCTCAAGACATTCTCTTTCAAATCAATACTGCACTGCAATATACGCATTGTCACATGCATTTAAATTGGGGTTCTTAGGAAAAACGATAAATGAACAGCACAATACAGATTGTAGTATTTTACCTGGTGCTTGCGGAGCATATCAAGCCCAAATAGAAATTCCATATTGGGTGAGTCAAGTACCAAGAAAGAGCAAGGGTAAAATATATTCCCAATCTGCATTAAGAGCATGCAAAATAAATATGAATTTTAGCGACACATATTTACCCGTCTGATAAATCTTTAACCTAATTTTTCTAACCAATTGAGAGGTAGAAATGAAGACTACCTTATAAACAGAAAAAAAAAACATTAAATTGAAAAAACAAAAATATAAATTATTAAACTTCTATCCATGTTAAGAATTGACAAAAATCTCAAATATTGAAGAGCCACAAGGAATCTGTTGTGAAGTTCTGGTGACACTTCTTTTCCATCTTCATCCACCGATTACATGAATAAGCAAATCCAAATATAGCAACTACATTGACAGAACAATGTAATCCTTGCTTCTCTTTTGTGTACTATTTATGCAACAGTTTAGTACCATATAGAAGTATGCCCACAAAGATAAACAGTAAACTATGCATATAAAGTTGCTAATGATGATTGACAAGATATACGCTCTAAGAAGCTATAACCTGGGTAACTATACCTTTATTGAAGCTACATGTATCCGACCCAGAATCTCGGATTGACCCACACCGCGAGCAATTCCTCTGTAACGCTGATCCAAAAGCCTCAGCAATCTGAAATAGACCAATCAACACTTGTAACCGAGACATCTAATATCAGCAAATAGATAAAAATAGTTAGTAGGCAAAACATATACATACCCACATCTCTCGGCACAACTTTTAGATATAATTGTTGATTGCGCACCACTATCAATAAATGCCTGACATAGTTAAGATTTATTAAATTTTTTTAAGATACAGTCACGGTTACCACAATTATCATAAAAATCAATGTTGTGAGGTCCAAGAATATTGGTAACGGTTCCTTCACCATTTTTGTTGAGGAATAGAACAGAACGAGAAACATACATGCTGAAAGCATGCATAACACATATATTATGGAAGAATGTCACGTTTTCTTCAAAAATAGAATTTCTCAATACCTTCAAAGGAACTCCATTCACTTCCATGTCAACATACAACATAACCTGAAAATTAAACAAGAAACACCAAACTTAAAACGCAATAGACATGCTTCTGTTTTGAGCTTAGAAGTTTGAAGAGACTACATACCACCCGAGCAAAAGCTTCAGGGTTATATTCCAAGGCTGCTGCCCAGTTCTCATCAATTCCTTTCTGTAATTGAATGCAGTAATAGTGATAATATGAATCTAATAATATATTTAAAAACGAAATAATGTGGGAAAATAGCATCTCCTGATCCAAAATATCATATAAAATGGATCGCTAATGTAAATTACACACCTGGCGAATGGCGGCTTCGATTTTCCTCTGTGCCTCAACATCAAAGGGATCTGCTTCAAGAAGAGCCTATGATGTACAACATCAGTAAATCAGCATGATTAGTTTAGTACAATATTTCCAATGACCATTGAATTTATATCAATTTTTCAAATAAATATACATGCATCACTCCCATAAATAAATCAATACAGTTCTAATGTGATAGCTTTCAGAGAAGGCTGCTCAAGGAGTGATATCATCCAACCCAAATGCCAAATAGCAATGCAGAAAAATTAACAGGAAAGATACAAAATATTTGATAATGATGAGCGAGCTAAGATTCAATTCTTTTTCTTATGAAAGAAAGCCAATACACCAATATCATTCACAAAATAACCCAATACATAAGTTCTGATGGTATATGAAAGGAAAAGTGCAATGACAGAAAGAATCAAATAGCAACAGATAAGATATGAAATTAAACCTTCGACTGGCAACTTATATAGTTAGAACACTGCACTACCAAGTCAAGAAATTCTCAAGTAATAAAACAGCAATTAACCACAAAGAAACAAGTGACTCACAAGTTCCTCTTCTTGTTGGCGCCTTAATTCAGATCTTTGGCGATTGCGCTGCCTTAAAAGGTCCTGCAGTCTGTCAAGATCATTTCCAATAATTGCTTGAGCAAGTTCTGGATCAGCCTGTTGATCCATGACAAACAAGAAACCATAGAAGTTACGTAGAAATGTACAACATATTTACAATCTGTGGGTACTTCAAATGTTATGCAATAGAGAATTTATAAGGTCTTCTATGATTCCAATTCACAAGTTGAAAATTATAAATCTGATACTGAAATTAACTCTTTCATGGAACCTGAAATAATTGAGACAGAAGATTAGAATCACTTCGGATATGCTGTTGCAAGGCTCCAGGGTTCACAGCAGACCCATCGGGATTGTAGCCCAGATCATTTGTCGGTGCACTGAAATGTTTCGAAGCATCATTTAGAGAGGCGTAGGGTAAATCAATTTTAATAATCTCATTCTACATGTCTTCTCAACAAAAACTAATACCAAATAAAAAAATCTTATGATCTGGTACAATAAACAGTACAAACACAATAGCACAAGAGGCTGAGCCACAAATGGAGCTATAACTCAACATCTTAACCCAATAAAAGAGTGAAGGGTTTCACAGTTCAAATTGTGCAGCTTCGAATGAGCTAATTATCAAGCTGATGCACAACCCAAATATCGATTTTCAATAATCTCAAAACACATACCAGTGACTTATTTTAGCTGAAAGTAATTGTGGATACCGACAAAAACTATTTACCATAATAATTACGAATCCATTTAACTGTCTGTCACTACAATCTCTCCTATTTTTTTAAACCAGGTAGCTATCATCAAAACCTTTGCATCTGGCTACTGTAATATAACCGCATTGCCCCAAGTTATTCAATTATGAGTCCACATTGTTAGGCTTATAATGTAATCACTAAAAGCAAACCCACAACAGGTTCAATTCTAAACGATGTCAGATATCTAACCTTCAGCAGCCAAGGAAAACCAAAAAAGGCAATATATATTTACCAGAGCCCTATAGTCTAGATATAATGTGAAACTTAAAAGTCCAATTGCACACAGCAGTTAAGATTAACATACCAAGTGTGGAGACTAGGAAGAAACAAAGAGCAAAGATAAGAAAAGGCTAGTATAATACCTTTGTGCAGCACGGGAAACCATCATCACCAAATCCTCATCCTTAACACCCAATGCACTCAATTTCTCACTGTTCCTCATTTCTCTCCCATTATATAGAAGCTGCTGCTGCTGCAGCGGCACCTGGGTCTGCCCAAACACAAAAATAAATTGAAATAAATGTTGCAGTTTTCAAACAGAAAGTGGACAACTTAATTCATGAAGAACGATAAAATTTTCAGTTAAAGAGAGCAGCAAGCTTCTGTAATTCAGCTAAGGACAGCACAAACTGCAAAATTGTTTCACTAGGCTTCCTCAAGAAAGAGTAACCGGTAAGCTTACCTCGACTTCAAGCAGGGCTTTCACGTTCTCGACCTTGAATAGAAATTACGAAAAGAGATAACCTTTAGCCTGTAATTTCCGTATAACAGAAAACAATAGTGAAATCGAAATTAGGGTTTAAGAGGGGATTACAGATTCATTGGGATCGACGTCGAGTGATATGATCTGTTCATCAGCAGTCATTACAGTGATTCTCATGTTTGCTTCAGTAATCTGTATCTCTCGCTTCGAATTGAATTGGACGGATCTCTTTGATCTCTCAGCTGGGTTGGGTATAAATATTTGGGATTATGGTTTTCTTGTTGGAGAAGAAGCTTACTTTTTGTCGATCTTGTTGACCATGGCCTTTTAGCTTTCAAGATTTAAACTGTTTTGATTCTACACTTTCAGATTCAGGTTTTTATCTTGTTTATTGTTTTTTTTTCCAAATTTCAGGAAATATATTAAGAACATGTTCTTTTCAATTTATTTTCTACTTTATTCAGTTCAGTTTAGTTCAGTTTAGTATTTATTAATAAGTTTTAGTTCAGTTTAGTACTTATCAGTTCAGTACTTATTCAATAAGTTTCAGTTCAGTTTAGTACTTATTCAATAAGTTTCAGTTGTGTTCAGTTCTACCAATAACAAATAAGTTGAAAAGAAAAGAGCCTAAATGGTAATGTTAAAAAGAAATTAACTTTTTTTTTATAGAAAAAAAATTAACTTTAAATAAGTAACAGATAATAAATTTTTATAGAAAAAGGAAAATCATTGTACTTAGAGTTCTATTTTTTTTAAGTTTGGTATATCATACGAAACAAACAAGATTCATTGATTAGGAAACATACAAAAAACTATCTTATATACTTCCAAAGATAAAATATTACTAATGCAAACTATGTGGTAAATATATGTTTTTAAAGGCCATAAATTAAATGATTACTCATGCAATGCTTAGGACATGTCCAATAACACTCCATAATTAGAGTTGTAGCCATATTTGGAGTAGGGATCAACTTCAACCCTACTCCATATCCTTACTTCAAATATAGAGCAAGTCATCAAATAGTCCAAATATGAAGCTCTACTCTATTTTTAGAGTAAATATTTTATTATATTTATTTAAGTTTACATTTATTTTTTTAAACACATGATATTTCATGAATTTGACAATTGCAAATGGGTGTAAATTAATATTGTTGATCCCTTAGGAACAAACAATATGTGTCAGAGGGGTGAATGACCCTTTTTCGCGCGAAAGTGATTTGACAATTTGAATTTCTCTTCGGATCCGGACCCTGGATGATTCCGGATGTAGGCAAAATAATATGAACTATGAAAATTAAATTGCACAGAAAATTTTATCCTGGTTCGGCCCAGCCTACTCCAGCTCCCAGAACTCCTGCTGGGCTTTAATCCGCTAAAGGATTCCTTTACAGGCAGGAATCAAGCCGTTTACAAGTTGTCTCCGAAAAGCCCCCTTTCCGGATGTAGGATATACCACTAAATCTCCTAATCTAGCTGAGTCCTTTCTAGGGATATACCACTTATAATCTCTCACCAGATCTAGAAGCTAAGTCCGACTTTTCAATCCCTTGATTGAAAAGATTTACAAGTCAAACTTTTCTGAAAAGTTTTCACTAAGAACAGATTACAACTGATACTTGTTCTCTCGAGTATTTTGAGACCGATTGCTTTGAACTTTGTTTTAGCTCTTGAAAGCTTGAAAGAATTAGCAGCTTCTTTTGGCTCCAATGTCTTCTATTTATAAATTAGGCAATAAATGTTGCCGTTAGAGAAGACTCAATCTGGATCGTTGAAGAAGCTAGGTGTAGGCGCATCCGGACCGTTCCCTTGGCCGTTACACACAATTAAATGCCCGTTGTAGCTAGGGATTTGTGCGCCAATAGCTTATCATAGGATTTCAGACATTCTGATGGTCTGAAAATATCCTAGTTCTGTTTGAATCGGCTGTGTAGTCTACGCGCTCCAGTATTGGTTGGAAAGTAACTTTATGTCACTGTCAACCTGTTGTTTTTGTCTTTTAATGCTTCTCTCTTCATTAAATGCTCAGACAGTTGGTAAGACACATTTAATGCTCCTTAGAGACCGGTTTTGATCTTCTCCCGCACACTTAGATATTTTGAATCTGTTTGAGATCGGATCCACCTCTGTCCTCGTGGATTTTGGATCCTTTCCTTCCTTGCTGGTTTCCGGAACTTCCTGATCCGGACCTTGTCTTAGCACTTTGACTTCTCGAGTTTTATTGCTCCATTTTGACTTCAGGATTTTGTTTATCTTCAAACCTTCCTGGAAGTTGTGAACATGTGTCGCCAGTTTGATGAGCGTGCTCACTGGTTTTAGACCAAGTTAGACCTCTTTTTGGAGGCCTGGTGTTTTTTTGGAGTCGCCACTTAATTCATTTTTTACGGGTCAATTAAGAAAACCCTAAAATGTGTAACCAGAGATTGGGTTCGGGGAATATGTCATGATTTTTGTTTGGACTAACTTAATGCAGGGTGAAATGTGTTTTTTGGTTATTTGACTTAAGACCCGTAATTAATTACAGATCGGCCTACATATCCCATTTTGAATAGGGAAATCAAAGTCAATGTAGTTCGGAAAATGCCTATTGAAAGGCGAATTATGCTTTATGCATGAATGTGGGCTTTT
>CAOJBJ014755255.1:0-10494 GCA_948291685.1 Euphorbia celastroides | reverse complement strand
CCGTATTTGCGCCGCCGGTGCCTTTTCAGCCAGTTTGTAATTTGAATATTTGAACTGAAACTTCTTCGTTTGTACGAATTAATCATTCACAAGGTTATATAATTACGAGTGCTTCAATTTTGTTTAATTTCTCAAATTCCATATGTTTTTTTTTCCTTGTTTGGATAATTCTGGAATTCATCCCCACTGCATCTACTTTTATATCTGTTGCTTCTCATGATTTTGTATATTTGCTCATCTTTCGTATTCATTTTGTATTTGCTCATAATTTGTCATATTCGGATTTGGATTTGCTTTAATTTTACATGTTGAGTTTGATATTGTTGTTTGTGTTGTTCTCCATTTGTTTAGATTATATGCGATTCAATTAGTTGATGTATCCTGTTGTAAACTCCTTTGAAAACAAAACTACAGACTAAAAGGCATTCTACAACGCATCCAAACATTTCAAGGCTTGGAATGGTATTCCTTTCCTTTCCTTTCTTGATTCCTTTCTGTTTTCTTGTTTTCAACCAAACGCCCCTTATGTAGTCAATTTACATTAGAGAAAACATATGATTTTATATTTGTCTTGTTTTGTTTTTTTTGTTGGTCTTGAACCATTGTCATTTTAAGTTAAATTAGGCTAAAACTAGTACTATAAAACTAATATATGACCAAACGCCACTAGTGGATATAACTTTAAACGTAGAAGAGTTAGAGAAAATAGTTTAAATGATTTTTAAGAACTCAGGTTCAAAGTTTTAAAATTTTAGCAGGGGATGGATTCTAAACAATATCATGAGTCTATCTCTTTTCTTAATAATGATTTTGGTGCAATTTGGCTTAATAGTTCACAGAATATTTTCAATTCATGTGCATATATGTAGCCCAACTATCTATTTCTAATTTACATAAGAAAATTTTGTATATTTCAGATTCGATTTTATTTTTTCTTATTCAATTATTATATATGACAAAATCTTAACTCAGCTCGACAACAACATAACAAAAACAAAGACCGGAAAAAGTATAACTTAATGTGCTGGAATTTCAATTGAGCTCAATCTAATTATAATTGAACATTGAAATCAGTTTTTTTTTATGAAATGAAATCAGTTATTTTAGTTACAGTTATGTTAACCTTTAAATATCTAAGTCAACTGATATTTTTGGACTCAATTAGATAATTTCAGACAAAACCACATCTTCTTCTACATTAATCCAGCTAGCAGAACAACATAATTGATCATCAATGTCGGCTTCACATGAACTTTTGACTTTCCACCCCTTAAAAAATCTCATCTTTGACCCAAAAATCCCCTAAAAATTCAATCTTTCCCTCTTCTGCAACTAAAAATCCAATCAAAATCTCCCCTTTTTGCATGTCTCCACAAATTCTCCATTTCCTTCTCCTTCTCCTCTCTTTCTTCCCCCCAATTTCACCTCTCGAGTTCATCTTCAACTCCAATTTCAACTCCTCAAATCTCCTCACTTTTGGGAACTCCACCATTGATGAATCTAATTCAATTCTCGCTCTGACCAACGACACAACTTTCAACATCGGGAGA
The DNA here is from genome assembly GCA_948291685.1 of Euphorbia celastroides. Taxonomy (NCBI): domain Eukaryota; kingdom Viridiplantae; phylum Streptophyta; class Magnoliopsida; order Malpighiales; family Euphorbiaceae; genus Euphorbia; species Euphorbia celastroides. The sequence goes on along the minus strand of CAOJBJ014755255.1, from coordinate 8,944 downwards.
GCATTTTACCCTTTGAAAATCGCAGCAAAACCCCCCAATTCATCAACCCTAGTTTCCCCCTTTTCCACTTCCTTCATCTTCTCAATTTCTCCGGTGAAAAATTTTCCTCCCCGGCCACGGTTTTGTCCTCGTGTTCTTCCCCTCCGCGGGCATCGGCGGCGCTAACTCAGCTCAGCATTTGGGTTTTCTCAATTTCACTAATGATGGAAACCCTAATAATCGTGTTTTAGGGATTGAATTTGATACTTTTATGAACCAGGAATTTAATGATGTTAATGATAATCATGTGGGTATTGATGTGAATTCTCTTACTTCAATTGCTCGACAAGAAGCTGGGTTTTGGGTAAATGAAGGAAAGTTCAAACCTTTGAAGCTCAACAACGGGGAGAATTACCAAGTTTGGATTGATTATTTGGATTCGAGGATCAATGTAACAATGGCGAAAGCTGGTGAATTAAGGCCAACTAAGCCTTTGATTAGCCAGTTTGTTAATCTCTCTAGTGTTTTCTTGGATGAAATGTATGTTGGTTTTCGTGCTGCTACTGGTAGATTAGTTCAAAGCCATAGGATTCTAGCTTGGAGCTTTAGTAACACTAATTTCTCCATTTCTGATGCTTTGATAACTAGGGATTTGCCTTCTTTTGTTGCTTCAAATGATTCCGTGTTCGAATCAGTAGGATTCATAGTTGGAATTAGCATTGCTTGTGTGATGATACTTGGAATGGGGATTTTGATATTTGCGATTTTGAGGAAGAAAAGAGGAGAGAATGAATGAGAAAGAAGAACTGGAAGATTGGGAATTGGAGTATTGGCCTCATAGGGTTGATTATGAACAAATAGTGATAGCAACAAAGGGATTCGCTGAAGAAAACGTGATAGGAATTGGAGGAAACGGGAAAGTATATAAAGGCGTTTTAGAAGGCGGAGTTGAAGTAGCGGTGAAGAGAATTCCACATCAAAGCGGGAAAGGAACCCGAGAATTTTTGGCTGAAGTTTCGAGCTTGGGGAGACTCAAGCATCGGAATTTAGTTGCAATTCGAGGCTGGTCAAAGCAAGACAAGAAAAGCTTGATTTTGTTATATGATTACATGATCAATGGAAGTTTAGACAAGAAAATCTACACCTTAAATTGGGACGAAAGGCTCAAGATTTTGAAAGACGTAGCAAACGGGATTCTGTACTTGCACGAAGGATGGGAAGCGAAAGTTTTGCATAGAGACATTAAGTTGAGCAATGTGTTACTAGACAAAGACATGAACGCTAGGCTAGGCGATTTCGGGTTAGCAAGAGTTCACAATCACGGGGAACTAGCGAGCACTACTCAAGTGGTTGGAACCGCCGGTTACATGACCCCTGAAGTGGTTTGAACTGGGCGTGCTTCGGCTCAAACCAATGTGTTTAGCTTCGGGGTTTTGGTCCTAGAAGTCGTGTGCGGTAGGAGGCCAATCAAGGAGGGAAAACCGAACCCGGGTTTGGTTGACTTTGTGTGGAGATTAATGGAGAGGGGAAATGTGATTGAGGCATTAGATGAGAGGATAAAAGCAAAGGGAGGGTATAGTAATGAGGAAATAGAGAGGATGATTCAATTGGGATTGTCTTGTGCAAATTATGATCCTAAATTGAGGCAAAAAATGAGGCAAATTGTGAAGTTTTTGGAGAGAGAAAGTGAGGGGAGAAGTGAGTTTGAAGTGGAAGACATTGATGCTAGTTTGTTCCAAGGAATTAGGAGAACTAGGATGTGTTTTGCTTATCCTAATTTGACTGAGCTTTTGCCTAATGTTTCTTCATCTCTGTGTGTCTGTCTACTTCAAACATTATTTTAGATGGAAGATGAAAGTGATTGTTGGAGTCAAGTTCAGGTTTTTCGGGTTTGGAATCGTTTTGGCGGAATTTCGGATTTTTCGGCTCTTATGTATATGTTGTATAGTTGAACAATAGGAAATTGATTTATGTAAATTTTGATTTGAAATACATTGTATAGCAGTAGATGTTACCTATAGAATGAAATTTTTTTTGTATTACATGGCCAAAGAGTACTTGAAAAATCTAAGAATAAATTCAAAATCAACTTTGATTGGATTCCTCTATTTCTGTGTATAAAAACAATATATTATGGTATCTTCATTCTTCACATGGCATTTACTACCTAATTTTCATGCATATAAGATTACATAATTTATTATTTCAACAGAATTTGAAAATTACAAACGGCACCAACTGTACAATTCCATCTTTGAGACAATTGCTTTGCTGATTTCTTCATCTCTTTAAAAATTGCTCATCCTTTATACATTAGAATTGCTTGAGATGTATGGAAAATTGTCTCTCTTCCCTTGACTGTAATGATCCTTCCAATTTTTTGTCTTGTCGAGTCTCCGGCGAGCAAATTCTGTTATTTTCCGGTCGTGTTCTTTGATCATTTGCTCCGCATTGTTCCATGGAACGAGCAATGGACCCGAGACATAAATCTTGCTTCCCCTTTGTCCGCCGCCATACTAGAAACAAAACAATAGAAGGTTAGACAAATGCAACAGAAACCGAAAAAAACTTAAATTTTCGAAAATTGCCCCATTTTAAAAACTGAAACTTTAAGGCCAAATGAAATACATCAGCAACCTCCTAAACTTATTCTAAAACGCCCATAGACCGCTAATTTGAAAAGGAACGTGCAAGAAAAGCGTCATTTTTGAAAAGTAAAACCAAGCAAAAGATGACACATGTTACTCAAGAAGCTAACCTATGCACTTTTCAAAAGTTGGTAGAGCTAAGCAGACCCTTATAAAGTTTAGGGAGCATTAGGCATTTTGGGACTAGGTCAAGGGCTAATAATCAACTACACCAAATTTTCATTTAGCAATGAACTCACCAAGCTTGCTTCTTTAACACTTGATTTTCCGCTACCGGTCTGAGGAGATTCAACAGGCCTTTGCAATATCTGACCTTGCCCCCTAGCCGAGTGAATTCTATTCGAACCTCGATATTCACCATTGGCTTGGTGATTTTCTAGCTGTGAAATGCTCGGTTTTCCCTGGCGGGCCGATACCAAACCCGACATTGATGATAAGTTGGATCTATTTGAAAGCAGCTGAGTATCTTCACGGTCTTTTTCGGGTTTTGTCCAGTCCATTCCACGCACAAGTGGCCCTGAATATGACACATTCCTCTTTTCTGGGAACTCTCTTCTATTGTCTCTATGTGGTTGAGCATGCTTAGTTGGATCAACGAGAAACCCGGAAACCGTTATGTCTTTTTGAGAGGCGTTGACTTCGCTTCTGCTGTGTACATTTGAATTTCGCCTTTCCTGTTGAGTCAGAGCAAAATGTCATTGTCTAAAAAAAGAATATTTACACTCGGGAGATTTCGGGGCAAATCAATTCAGCTTCAAAGACAAATCACGGATACTCCAAAAATGATAGCCATTGGAAAACGAATCATTACGAAAATTACCTGCATCGAAGTATTTGACTTGGGTTTTGTATTGGGAGCAAGACCAATGCCCGAAGCTGGCGGTCTATTCTCCCTCATTCCAGATGCTCCTTGCCTAAAAATAAAAAACCCGGTTTTAGTTCTGCAAGTGCCACTTGTATAGAGCAACTAAAAGTGAAGGGTAATAACACTACACGGGAGTCTAATTTTTCTTCCAATTAATACTAGTGTTTCGACACACCAGTGTTACTAAAGCACATTGAACCACACGAATCAGTTAATTTGCCCCAAAATGGGCTTTGCTGAGTCCATAATTTTTCTGTGATGAGTAAACTGAGATAAACTTGTAAAAATAAAGGGTTGAAGGACCAAATCTTGAGAAAATGACAAATTATTGCTACCAAAAGCCTGTGTAAAAATGTTGTTTTGGGCTATTATTTCAAAGCCAACAATCCCAAAAACATACCTTCTAGCTTCTTCATCTCGCATTTTAGCATCAATCTCTTTGCTTGGAGGATATTTAGGCAAACTAGAAGGATCACAAGGAAACGGTTTTGTTTTGAAATACTGCATAAATCGAGAAACAAAGAGATATTGGAACTCAAATTCCACAAACGGGTACTGCATAATCAAAACCGAAAAACAGAAACCAAGTATGCCTTGTCCTTAAGAGCAGAAGCTGCACTTCCACGGTTTGCTGGATCCATGGAGAGCAATGTCTCTATAAGTCCAACTGCATTAGCAGGCAACTCTTTAAACATTTCTCCAATGCATCGCCTATATGGCCGCTGAGGCCTAATAACCGATGAATGAGGCAACTTTAACTTTTTCCAATAATCTTCGCCAGGTGAGCCACAAAGCTTGAAAATCTTGTGCAATTGCTCCACCTACAAGCCACCGGAATCTGAATTAGAGTAACACTTTTGCAACTTTTTAACAGAAATTAAAGCACTATTTAAGCATTAGAAAGTTTGTAGAACAAAAATGTCGTTGAAACACATGCTATTTACAAGGCCAAACCCATTATCAGCATCCTTTAAAATGCTTGTTGACCCCTTAAACTTGCTAAAGTTCCACCAGTTTGCCCCTGAATGCCACGTGTCCGATTATTGTTGGAGAGAAAAATTGGAAGAACAACATCTTTGAAAAGTCAAAACCACCAGAAGATGACACGTTCAAGGAAACCGGTGCACTTCTTGCACGTTTAAGGGCATGAGGTGTTTTAACGTCGGGGGCAATCGGCTATTCCAGCCAAGTTCAAGGATTAAAACTTAAAAGTATCAATTACCTCGGTTCTCCCAGGCAATATGGGTTTTCCGGTGTACATCTCCCCGAGTATACAACCAGTGCTCCACAAATCTACTGCAACTCCATAGCGAGTGGACCCGAGCAAAAGCTCTGGTGCTCTATACCAAAGTGTCACTACACGGCTAGTCAATTGGGCACTACTTTTAGGGTCAAAGAAACTCGCCAACCCAAAATCTGCAATTTTCAAGATTCCATTCTCATCAACAAGCAGATTGGAACCCTTTATGTCTCGGTGAAGAACACCTCGGCTATGGCAGTGGTCAAGCCCACTGAACAGTTGCTGCATATAGCATTTTATCTGAGAAAAAATGGAACTAATTAGGATTTAATTGAAAAAATAGAATCAACCGCACCCTAAATTGACCAATAATTTTACCTGTGATTCGGTGAACTTGTTTCTGGGGAGTGAAATTAGTCCAGTAAGGTCATGTTCCATGTACTCAAAGACAAGGTACAAACTTGAAGATGATTGAGAGGTTATTAAACCTTCCAATTTAATAACATTGGGGTGATCCAAACTCCGAAGGATCTGAATTTCACGGGTCATGAATTTGACACTCTCGATGTCGTTGCTATCAAATCTGACCTTCTTAATAGCCACGAGTTTATCATTAGTGATGTCCTGAGCTTTGTAAACATTGCTATAAGTCCCTTGACCAATCTGCAAAAGAAGATGAACATCATATAGAATCCCAAAATAACAAAATTCAGATTAAAAAGCTAACAAATTGACGAGAAAAACATACTCTATCCAACTTCTCGAAAGTATTAGCACGCCTTGGGACCCATCCTTTGATAGCTTCACCTGCAACTGAAGCAAGCCAAGAAGGCCAACCAGCAGCAACTTGTTCTGCCTGCGAACTGTTTGATAATTTGCCCCAACCAGGATGGCCATTAATTACAGCATCAAACTTCTCTTTCTTCTTTTTCTCTATCTGATTCGAATTTTTAGCTACAATTTCTCGAATCTCTACCTCCTTTATCTCAATTTCCTTCTCAATCTGCTTCCTCTCCTCAATAGGATTGTCTATTTGTTTGGACTCAATCTGATCATCGTATAGGTCATTAGAACCACCGGATTTCTTGTCTATCAGCATAACCTTCACATCTCCACTGTAGGATTTTGACTTTGATCGACCCGATTCCTCTCTTCTCGATGAATTAACATGAGCAACACGCCTATCTATAGACCCTTTTCGATGAAGCCTCTCTTTAGGGCTTCTAAGCCTACTCTCCTTTGAAGCAATGCAACCCATTCCCCAATTTCTCTCAAATCAATCGAAACAAAAGCTGGAGATGAAACATCAATAAGAATCGAATCCCAAAAGAATCATTATACAAAATACCCAATCGATGAAAGACCCTTGAATCGAACTTTAATAAGAGAATTAAATCATTTTATAAAATCCCCAATTGATCGAAAACTCCAAAGAGACGACCCACCCTAGAATCAAACTCAATTCAAACAATTGACTCAAATTACCAAAAATTCAAAGTCTACCCCCAAAGCGTTCAGCAACAACTGAGCTAACACTAATCGAAATCAACCCAAAAAAACCCAATCCCAAATCAACAAATCGAAATTAGGGTTCACAGAACGAAAGAGAATAAACCGAAAAGCTGATTACCCGGAAATTGACAAGAGCTTTTTTGGTTGCAATTGACTGTTCAACGTGCAAACAACACGGAAATCAAACAGTCAGAGCACGAAAGGATCCTCCATGTGGAATGTAAAAGAGAGAGAAGGCTGGCTTAAGCCGGCTGATACTGAGTCAAAGGAATTGAAAAAACCCATTAAGCTAAAACGAAAATCGCAATCTAAAAAAGGAAAAAGATTGTGTCTTTCCTAATCTGTGAAGTCGTCGAAATGGTGAAAGATAAAGCTGGGGCAGTTGAAAGCCGAATTTGGGTTCAAAGATTGGATTTTGAAGGCAGTCTTGTTGAGTTTCTGTTTGTTTGGTGCGTCTGATTGATGCATTTAACGGTTTTGATCTTGACACGTAGTTACAGCTATTTTGTTTTCTTTTTCCCGGATTTTACAGTCTATTTTTCTTTATGATTAATTCATAATTTGATTTTGTTAATGATTATTTCATTTTATTAACGAATTTTCTTTGTAACCAAAAAGTCATTTTTAGTGCTTTTGTGTGAGAATTTTCCTTTGTTTGTATTCTTTTTATCAAATAGTAGTTCTATTAAGTCGTTTTAGACAATTCATACATGAAAAATTATCCATAAATAGTAAAAATTGTCAATATTTTTCCAACGGGAGATTCTAAGGTGATTTTGTTTTAAACAAAGTTACTTTAACTTTGTTAATCTCACCATTGATTGCATGGAGTCCACCACTAATTTAATTATGAGATCAACAAAGTTATGCTTACAAGTAAGCATAATCTACACATTTTCTAACTATTAAGCAAAATGACTCGTTTGTATTCTATATGTTATATTAAACTCAGTTGTTGCAAATGCATACTATTTTGTAAGTAACGGATACAAATATCCAATTGAGATACTTCAGTTTGTGATTTAATTACAGTTAAAATTCTTCATTGTTAGCTTTATATGTATTTAGTGGAATTGGATGTTGGTTTTTCTTCGAGTTATTCAAGTTACTTTTTTTAGTTGAGTTACACTTTATATGTTAACTCAACTATATGTTTAAGTTAATTTCTAAAGTATGTATTTAAATAATTGTGAATTGAAATCGATAGGAAATAGAGAATAAACAAAGAAATAAACACAAGTATTTTAGTGTATCATTGGAAATAAAAGTAACATTTTAGAACGTGTAAAATCATCTTTTTAGATGTTGGATCCACATTTTTATTACTTAAAACTTTTTACTTTTGTTATGCTATCTTTTTCTATGCAATAATTGGTAATGATAAATGCATTATTAATTTATATGAAATTCAACTATTGCATTATATTGGTATTTTTTAGGAAAATAACTTTTGATTCTATATGTCTATATTCAAGTTTGTGTATATCTCTTCCATCTAATTTTATAATTCTTTTAAAGAAATAAAATAAACTTTTTTATATTTTTTCTAGAAGCTCTTTAATGTTTCATGGATAATTAAATGCCCAAATAGAAAAGGGAAACGTGATAAAGACATGATACTTGGTCAAGTAATATAACACCAAGTTACGAGATTTCTTGACATTATAACATATGAAATTGTTGTTAAGAAACCTTATTAATCGATATTCAATCCTGTTTCTTATTAGAAAGCTAGTTCGATGTGTAACGTTTTAAGAAACTTTTCAATGTGTTGGTATGAGGTTTTGGATTTAACACCCAACTTCTTCAAGGATTTATTAATATTTCAAAAAAAGAATATATGAAATCAATTTTAACTTGTGGCAGATGTAATTAAGGAAACAACCATAAATGAACGTAATTATAAATAATTTCATTTTGTTGAATAACTGAGGAAAATTTGTTTCAAGTTCAAAGTTTGAATTTTCAATTAATATTTATATTTATAGAAGAAATAAGTGATATGCTGTGATATATTTCCATAGTTGTTTATATAAATTGAATTAAAAACAAGTTATAGTTGGAAACAATTCCAAGACTTGTACGTCAATAAGACAATAACAGTTAGAAATCAATTATTTGTCCTTCAATGTTCTAAAAGAATCAAACTAATTAATTTATACTTCATTTTAGTATTTTATTTAAGATTTTGATAAGGCTTAAATACCAGTCAGTTAAGAGAATATATAGTTAAAATTGCCATACTCAATATTCAATGCAAAAATATATGAAAATAATTGATTTTTCCAGATATAAAGAGCATATTTGCAATAACTGATCATTTTAGCATGGTTGAAAGCTAAATTATATTATATCCGCTAGAGTAAAAAATTACTAGTTTTTAACTACCGAGCTAAAAATTATTGTTTGGAAGTAAAAAAAATAAAAAAGTATTGTCGATAAAGACAATACCCTCTAAATATGCAGTGTGTAAATATATCTTAATTGCTGTATTTTTAATATGAATAGAACATTTCAATGTGGAACAAAATTACAGGTTATTAAATAAGAATTTCATATTTAAACAAGATAGCATTTTGCTTATACGCATAAAAAGGGCAAACTGAAAGAGTGCAGTCCATTATATTCCATATTTAAATTGTACGATATAGACTAAGTACAAGCTAAAATTTTGACCTTTTCAGTTATCTATTTTATTAT
>CAOJBJ014753434.1:0-11284 GCA_948291685.1 Euphorbia celastroides | reverse complement strand
AGCTTTTGTGAAAGAATCTGCCAACTGATTTTCAGGTGAAACTTGCATTAAGTGAATAATTTCAGCTTGAACCTTTAAACAAACAAAGTGACAGTCTATCTCCAAGTGCTTCTTTCTTTCATGAAAGACATTATTTCCACTACACCATAAATGACTTGTAGCAACCCTGACTTAAGACTTGCACAAAGTGGAAAAAAAAGTTGCCATAGAAAAATAGGCTACCCTTTTGCCAAAAAAAAGGTAGTGTTTTTTCTCCCTTGCCTAAAGTCATTTAGGTAACTCTTTTTTGTATCAAAATTTGATAAATGGTTATCATTACTCACATACAATGGCAAATCCAAAAAAAATTTATTATGGGTTTCATATATATATATATATATATATATATATATATATATATATATACACTTTCGTAACTTTTTTCCATGAGATTTCATGAAAATAGTTTATAATCTAACACCATCAAATACATATTTCTCAATAAAAGTTACATACTCAACTATTAAACCATTAATCACACATTTTATTCCTCAAGTCATTCTTTTATTAACTTCATTGATGAAATCGCTTGCTCCGCAATTGCATTAGCTAGCAGTAGTAAGGTCATTTACAAAAGTATGCACACTATTCAAAATATGTTATATATACTTTTCTTATTTCCACACCATCATTTGTGACACTTCACCTATTCTTTTCAACCCAAAATTTTTTACATCACCTCGGATATTGACAATATAATTATCAAGTTAATTTTTCAATGCACAATGTCAGTGGAAGAGAACTCGTCGAAATAAATTCTGTATTCACTTAAATGACCGCAATACAAAGAATTAATTTTGTGTTCACTTCAGTAACACAAAAGTTAAGCTCTTTAAGTTGCATAATTACCGCATAAAATTGAAACTGCTAGTGCTGCAACGTTTTGAGTTTAGTGGAGTTATGGTCCTTATGGGAAACGACGAGTAGCAGGTGAAAGAATAGAAAACATAGATATTGATTTTGGTTGTTTCGTTTTTCACCCTTAATTCTCAAATTTTGGACCAATAAAAGCTACACAAAGATAGCCAATTTAATAACAATGTAGGCCCATTAAATGAAAATTCTGAAATTTACATAACTAAGATGGAAATTACAGGGGGTTCATCACAAGCTTTTCATGGGTTCCATGCCTAATATATCATTACTATGATACGTTTTTTCAAAATTTGGTGGGTTCCATGGAACCCATTTCACAATAGGTAGATTTGCCATTGCTCATATAGAAAGGCAACTCTTTTCAAGCAAGCTGTTTCAATAGACCATATATGGCGTAGTGCAAGTTGGAAGACAATTCGGAAGTTAATCGCAGAAAATTAGAAAATCGCCAAACCGAACAAGGATCAAAAGCGAACTTTTTCATCGTCCAAACACCCCAATTTTTCCTAAATTCACCCATTTTCAGCCTTAAATTAACCTGGAAACTGTCTCGGGTCAATTCAGGGCCTGAATGGCCCAAAAATGAGCCAAATTGGGCCCTCACAAGATAGTAGACGTGGACTAGTCCACGCCTCCTGCCAATCCATGCTGCTACGTGGGAGGCGTGAACAGTCCACGCCTCCTGTCCTAGAAACCCGCGGGAAGCCGGTTTTTGATTTCAATTTGGACTCGAAAACCCTCTCCAATATGCTTGCATGCCACTCCAAGTTTTTTAGGCCTATATATAAGACCTTTTACCTGCATTTTCTTTAAAGGAAAAACCCTAAGAATCACTTGCAATTTCGATTCTCTTCTGGCGGCTCATTCCCGAGTCACTTTTCCATTCTTTCTTTGCTTTCGTGAAGGAAGTCTCTCGACTTTCTTCACCAAGAATGATCCTAGATCGGTTTTGGATTCCCATTACCAGCCAAATTTCATTTTTATTTAATCTTTAGGTGTTCGGTTTGAGAATTCAAAGCGTATTCGAGGATCTAGCATCAACTCTTCGAGGAATCATCAAACAAGGCTTCGATTCAAGGTGAGTCCAAGGCTTCATTCTGAAAACCCGAACAACATGCATGGGCATAACATAATGTAAATATGAATTTTCATGATTAGTTTGTTGTTTGTAAAGTTAAAATTTGATTTAACATGATTTAAGGCTAAACTTGTTGCAAATAAACCTGAAGCTATGTTGTTTCTACCATGTTTTTGTTTCGACTTTTTTTCGTCTGCTTGCTGTTTTCAAATGATTGTTTAGTTAATTTTATTTTAAACTAGACTCATAAATCTTTGAAACGACAGTAAATTTATAATTGTTTGTATTTGAATTGAATTTATTGGAATTTTCTTTGGTTGACCTAAGAGCAGAAGAGTAATCTGGACCACCGTGGGTGTTTGCTTAATTCGTGAATAATCTATCAGTTAAATGGAAAATCCAACTTAACCATTGTAAACTAGACATCCTAAATTTTCTTTACATGTATTTTGAGCTCGATTTGAATTTCTTTGGACCCCAAAACGATCAAATTAACTTAAGACAGTGAATCTGCCTGCTTTGCAAATCAGTTTCATGTTCGACCCTAAAACCGTACTTAATCACACCCAAATTGCACAAGGTCAAATTTCATAGATTTCTTGTCCTCTTAGGATTTTTCTGTAAAAAATTGAAGTCGATTTAAATTTTGTAGCTATTTTTCGTGATATTATTTGTAAAGTGTGTCGAATCTGCCTGGTGTAACTAAAACACTCCTAATACACTTCTAATGCTTAAAGAAGTCTATAGAAGCTTTTAGTTTGTGTTTGAATTAAAGTCTAATGCATTTAAAACTCTTCAACAACCATCTTGTATACTTCTAATACTAACATAATTCTTAATTATCCCTATAAAATTATGAATAATTATTATTTGAGATTAGGATAATATCTAATTATCTCCAATTTAAATTGTAATGTAAATCACATAGAGTTAGGATAATTCCTTACAATAAATTCAAATAAATGTATACTAATCTCTTAGGATTAGGATAATAATCATCTCATTAGGAACCCTAGTTCGAAGTTGATTAAGTTTCAAGCTTCCTCCCCTAGGATTAGGATCAAACTCCAACAAGCATCGAGTGTGTCGCTCGATTACCCTACCCTTAGTTTTTCAAACCAATTCAAATACTTTAGGATAAGATAATCACGAGGATTAGATAGAGTTCCAATCATACTCAAAATCATTGCAAAAGTTGATTTAATTTTAAATTGTAAATCAAATACAATTCAGGTCTTTGAACTAGACTATAAATATAACTCATCTAGACTTAGGACTCCTACTAAGTTTTAATAATAATAATTCTAGGATCGGGGTTCCTACCTTAATTCAAACTCATTGTTTGCATGAGCCCTCATATGTTTAGGTTTCCCACCTTACTTGTAATAATTTGATTGAGAATGTTTGACTAATGAACGCAATGTATAGCGGAACTTAGGTTTGACCAACACTTTAGTTAGTCATATGTGGAATAAGTAAGCATGTCATATGGACTTTATCTTCGGTTAAGTGTTGTTGATTCCTTTCAGGAAGATTTGACGACATTGTATTTTAATTTTCGATAAAGCTGAATCGGGTGGCGACTCCAACACCTAACTCGAGCATAGGTTTGAGGTAGTTTAACTTAGTTTTCAAAACCCATGGTCCCTAGCAAATCGGTTAACTCAGTTAAAATTCAGTAGGACGAGAGAAATAAAACTGTGGGAAAATCAGTATGAAATGTCAGAACTCGGATACAAAACGTCGCTCGATCTTAGGAGCGATCCCGCTAGGAACTAAATCTTTTTCAAAACTTGTTTTTCAAAAATAGTTTTCGAAAATACCTTTGACGAATGTTGAAAATTTCCACCTTGACAAACTAGAACTTTTGATCTAATTTCCTTAGGCCTTGCATCTCACTTTTGTTTCTCAACCTCCTTTCTATGGGAACCCTAAAAATAACTTAACTTTCATCTATGAAAGGGCTCCTCTCAGACATGCCGATTAGGCTAGAGCCGTGGATGAACGGGTCACCTTCGACACATACTCAAGGTGTGAGAGAGAAAGAATAAAGTAAGAAAGAGAAGTTGACAAAATAGGAAAGATATCGTGAAAATGAAACACATGCCAAATTCTGAATGAGAGACATGATAGGAAAGTGGGGACACCAGTTTTTTTTCATAAATACGTTTATATGATAATTATTGATACTTAATTCGTTGAATTGTCAACAGAATTGTAGATACTAAAGGCCGATTTGACTGGTAATTACCCTTTAGGTGCTTGGTTCTATTTTCGTAAACTAGTCAAGTAGATTAGTACAAGTATGGAGTCATTATCTTCTCCAATATTTAATGGTAAATTAATTGTAATAAGAAGAAATGTCACTGTAGTAGCCGAAATGTGTGATTTTTAAGTCATATGTCTACAGATCAGTTTGATGTGAAATTTGTTTTTATAAGGGCATACTGCTAATAATCATACACACTGGTCCAACATTTACGCTTCAGAAAAACTCCACTTCTAAATATGGTCATTGTTTGAGATTGTTTTTTTAACCGATATTCTCAAAAGTTGTTATCATAAATTTGTTAAAAAATAATGTTTTATGTTTGAACAATAAATTTAAGTTCTTCGATATTTATAATTTATAAAATATTAAAAATAATTTCTCAAAGACTAAGATCTTGTTTGGGATTGTTTTTCCAAACTGCTTTTTCTAAAAGCTTTATTTTGAAGCTTTCCTAAAAAGCAACAGACTATAATTTTAAGTAAGTTGTTTTGGCAGTTTTCAACTTTTTAATATAAATAATCAAAATATACTGTCAAAATCTAAAAAATGATATTACATAAGATGTTTATGATACCAACTTGGAATACAACTCTAACATCAATAACAAATATACCTGAAAATTCGTGATTGAGGTTTTTGGAACAACTTGAAAGAGCATTCTAATTCTAGCTATCAAAAGTATGTGTAACTTCCTTTCCAATGCTTATAATGGATCCTTCACTAAATTGGACAATTATAAACCGTAACTGATTATATTTATTCAATTTTTCATAATTATGCTAATTTAAACTACATCTTTCCATTCTTCAACAATTAACAAAAGAAGTCAATTTCCTAACAACTAGTATTATTAAATACATATTGTACTACCCAATTTGAACTAATAAGCCTCTCAACTATTAAAACCATACGTACTACACGAGAGAATTGATTTTTTCAACTATTTGTTTCACATATCTATGAATAGAAAAATGTGAAATAATTATATTCCGTAAAATTGCACATAAGTCGTTACATTTGGAATAAGGTCCCCGAACTTGTATATATTCACCAATAAAGTCCATTTACCCATATCACATGAGATCTTTTGTTGTTGTTGATTTGTTTAAGAATCAAATAATTTCAACATATCTCACCCACATTTGATGGTTACATTCTATACAATGTTACTAGATCTTTATTATGTTTTGATATTGTGCAACCAACGAACAATCAATAACACTCCGTCCTACATCTTTTAAAATCTATCAAGACTATTCCGAATCAAACTTAATCAAACATCTTGTTTCCGGCAACGAGAATCCATTTGATATATTTTCCATCATTAATATTTGAATCGAAAATGAAAACAAGCATGATATTACTGATTGGACGAAAAGTTTTCCGAACCCTATTGTCAAACGTTCATAATCCAAATTATGCTCTGTAGAATTTTTGGGCAGTAAATATTTTTTGGTGCCCATTGTGTATCTCAAATGTTATTTTTGGTGCTTGACCTATCGAAATTCTTATTTGTTATTTACCCTATTCAAATTTTGACCATTTGGTATTTACATATTTAATTTTTTTTTAGGCAACTTAACGAATAAAATAGATAAATCCATGGATGGTTTGTGAAACATTTTCCATATTCTAAAAATTTGTTTTGAAATTCATGAATATACCAGCTAAATGAAAAGATCTTATGATAGTGAATATGGGTCATCAATGCACGGTGTTCTTGGACTCATCGTTACTCTAGACAGTGAGGATCACATCCCGGATCGGATGGATGAATTGAGACGGTATTTTATAAATATGTGATTATCTTGAATATATTAACTATTTCTTTATTTTCCGATCGTCTGAAAGGGACAAAAGGAACATCTTGTTCTTTCTGTAACAATTTGTGATCTCTATGTTATCGGTTATTTTAGTTTGGAAAGTTGTTCGATTTAAAATAAAATTTAAAGATATAAACGAGATAAAAGAGAAAGTTAATTGTTCTTTGAGGTTGTATGTTTGTATTTGTATTTTTCCGCAGGACCTCCCCTACAGTACCTTCACCGCAGTAGAGTTTAACCACCAAGTTCGGGATGGATTGGTGTGGTTCCTCTACGCCTAGAACACCTAAACATCGAACCATGGACGAAGAAAGGCGTTTTTTTAGATGAATGTCTAATGTACTGATTAAAAGGAAAAAGATGCGCACTAAATATGAAAAAATTGGATAGGTAAAACAACAAGAAAAGTAAAAAAGGAATAGTTCAGACACCAAATAAGCTACTCAACAGATCAGACGACATTAGTATTTCAAGTTATAGACTAGGACCAAAATGGTGTTTAAGTTGGATTTTTGGACTTGATTATTGAGCAATTCTACACATTGTGTGTGACACATTAAAAAGATGATGCAAAATTAATTCAATTCATACATAATTTGATCATATACTATTCTTGATCTATTTATTTCTCATGTGGAATTTAAAAAAATGTTTTTAAGCATCTTTTCTATTAAATTCAAGTAATCTGCTTGAGATATTCGTGTACTCTTTAAGTAAGTATGAAAAGAAATGGCCTAAAACAAACCTTGAAAGTGTAAATTCAACTAATCAATTTGAGATTACTTGAGCAATATGTAAGTGACTATTGCATAAAATACACTCTTCTTATTTTGAAGAGTAGAATATGTGCTTAATTATAGACACATGTTAAATGATGTCTGTTTACTGCATGAATAATTTTGACCGGAAATATTAGGGGTCGAATATCTCACATGTGTGTGTTAGAATATGTGGACATGCTTAATCAATTGATTAGGTAATATATTTTTCTTATTATATAAGCGGTTTAGCTGAGCTTTTCCTTGACTATATTAAGATTCAATTTGAATTTTGCACCTGATTGCAGTAAGGTGAATCTGTAAGTAAAAATTTTGTACATGGACTCAAACTCCAAAAATCTTATTTAAATAACAACAATTTCCACTTTAAATCAATTCACTATAATAGTTAGGTACTAATAGATCATTAGTTTAGTATAATTAGCTCAAACTATATTATATAACAAATTCAAAGTTGGTACACAAACACGTGTCTTTTTTATGGTATGTGTTCTTGTATATATTGACTAAAATGAGTTCGGTTCTCCCTACGTGAGAATTTTTTACTAGAAGGTATAGAGCGAGAAAATTTTTGAGGTGAACGTGTTCTATATAGACTTACTTCATGTTAACTTTGTCTTTTGCCCAATATCTAAACTTAAAACGAATGTATGGGATAACATCTACGAAAATGTTATGAAAATCAGGTTATTTCACATGAATTCAGTACAAATTTTACTCTGTTTAACTTTGAAACTATTGTATCTATCGAAGATTTGAAACTCACATCAAAATTATCAAGTCTACAAAGCGTAATGACTTTTGTAATTAAATATAAAGGTCTCTAATATATGTATATATATACTCTATCGGTAGGAAAGTCAATCAAGTATGAAAAACAAAGCCACCTGTCGAATTGACGCACAACCTTACCTCATTATGCTATACCATGAATTGTTGGTTTTGAGCAATAATTTCTAAATAAATATATGCACTCTTTAATTCTTTATATTTCATCTAAACACTGATTTCAAATTTGGTCTTCAGTCTACTTTCTACCTTTTTATTGCCGAGTCCATCGCACTTGTTCAACATCACGACTCTTTTATCTTTTCTCTCTTTCATTATTTTTCTTCCTTTTCTTTTTCATGGATAACCCAAGTTGTAAACGTGCAGTTCATTATTTTCTCCATTAACTTAATTAACTTGGCTCTTTGATCCCTTCAAAACCCATCTGTAATTACTTGGATGCACGATCCCATCATGGAATCAACACAAGATCCTGCAAGTCTAATGAATTTAATTGATCGTTCCAAAGGAAAAAGATTGCTTGCTGAGATGGATTTCTTTGCCGATGAAAATTCAACCACCAGAAAAACTGTAATCAAGAAAGAGATCCAAGGTCATCATCAACAACAAGATGAAGACTTACTTGTATGCAAAAGTCGTTTATATTATTATGTGTGATTTGATCTAAAATTTAAGTGGTTAATTGTTTGATTTTATGTGTAATTGGATCTTGACTTTTACAGACTGATTTGAATCTTGTGACTGGGAGATTTCCTAGCCGAGAAGATGGTAATCAAACAAAGCACCAGGTGTACTATTATGGCCAATTCTTCTCTCTGTCGGTTTTGCTGAGTTGATACTGATAGTTGTTGTGGTTTTGTTGTTCCGAAATAGTTAAAATTTGTAACTGAATGATTATAATTGTTGTTTGATACACGAAAAATCAGATAACAGCTATTATAGAAATTTTTAGACGCTATGAGAGTGTAATTTCAACATGATGGTTTTGCCCTAACTCTCAGATTTGCCTTTTCTATTTTTGTTGGGTGCAGATAGCAGTTTTGAAGGCAAAAATAGCTGAAATCAAAACAGAAAATGAGAGGCTAAGAGGGTTGATTGATCAGCTAGGCAACAACTATCAAGCCCTTCACATGAATCTTCTTGCATTAATGCAAAATCATCAGGTAACTATAATTAACTATCATGTACAAATTTAGCAATTATTGTCCATTAATCAAGTAATTTATATACAATTGTGACCTTCAGGTTGCAATTAATGGAAGAACGGAAGAGAGGTAACATGGATTAACATCAAATTTTGGTACAAAATTTGTGGAAATGGATAAAGCAGTTAAATCAGCAGAGTCAACTGGGACTCCAACAATAGTAGAGTCAATGGACCACTGTACCAAGTCTATCACTAGTGGTGATTTACAAGTACCAAACAAGTCTTGTAATGCTTTAGATGAAGAGGATTCGGCTGATAAAAAGCAGGAAATGGTGTCCATGATTCGAAAAACCCGGTTTTCGGTTCGAGCTAGATCTGAAGCATCCATGGTAAGAATGTAAAATAAATATGCGTGTTGTTTCTGAACTCTAGTTTTCTTTCCAAATAAAAAGTGTATATAATAGAAACAAATTGCAGCGCACAAAAGTCAATATAAGTTGCATGTTAAAAGACCAAAAGTTGCCTTTCTTCACAAGTTTCAGCCGCCAAAAGATGAGACTTGAATCATTTTGCTGGCCATTACTCATTTACTTGTGCTTGCTTTAACTATGTCTTATATTAAAGGGCATTGCATTACAATAAATTATTTAATACTGTAAAAGCAAGTATAGGATCATTCTCCTCTTCAAGTCGTTTCGGGTGTAAGTTTATTTGATTGGAAGGGAGAAAAAGTTCAAGATGGTTTTTTTTCTCCATCCCACTCTTTATTTTCTAAAATTTCTTTATTGTTTTGGTGAATAATCTACATTTACTATTTTCTTTGCCTTCTATTCGATTATTTTTTCAATCACGGGTTTGTTGCTGCATAACTCAATCTTAATTTATAATTGGGTGAGTCTTCATCCGCTCTTAGATAAGATAATAGGATATCTTTCACTGTCGATATCTAGGATCTATTTTCGTTTAGTAAGAGAGTTTCAGATGTGCAATACTAATTGATTTTATGGAGTAAGAAGTATTTTATGATTATTGATATTCAAATTTCTTGTTGAGGGTTAAGAAAATATATATAGGGTTATAGCTTTTAATTACTGTTTTCCGTAATAAGTCTTGTCCATAGACATATTTGTCTTACATTAAAGAAGTTTAGTCGGTTTGTATTTTGTTGTCGTGTTATGTCAGTTATTTTAACTTTGGTTTATTGTTTTTAGTTTTTAGATTTATCTATCTTTTTCTTGGCTTGCAATGTTGTCAGATGATTGCATTCATATATCCTAGCAATCAAAATTCCAATCGGCAACTTCTGTTTGCTGACTTGTCCTCGCTTATGTGAAATCACCCTGGTAATTGGCTCTTGTTGGGGGACTTTAACGCGGTTTTAGGGGGCATGAAAAGAGGGGAAATCTCCCATCTTTCTCTTCTTGTTCCTCTTTCCGGAACTTCATTGATAATAATGATCTTTTGGACGTTGCTGCTAGAGGCCCACTGTTCACTTGGTGGAATGGTAGACATGGTAGCTCTCGTGTCGATTGTCGTTTAGACCGTGTTCTTATCAATGGAGATTTCTTGGTTTCCTAGGACATTTTTGGGGCAGAAATTCTTCCAAGACAACTCCGACCACCATCCTATTATGGCTTCTTTTCTCAAAGGGGATTCGAAATTTTCCCGTTTTCATTTTCAAGCTATGTGGACGGATCACCCCTCCATCCGAGATGTAATTCAGACTCACTGGATGGGTTCGTTTCCTCATCTTACTCCAGCTAGATTATTGTCTGTAAAGCTAAAGCTTCTCAGACCTATTCTCCGGAAATGGAATCGAGAGATCTTCGGGAATATTGATGATAATATCAGAAAAAATCAGGAGGATTTACTTTCTATTCAAACGGAGATTTCAAATGTCGGAATTACTGAATCTCTTCTACAGGCCGAGCAGCATGCTCACAAGGATCTTGAAAGCTCTCTTCGCCGAAAGGAGATCTTCCTTAAGGAAAAAAGCCGAATCAAATGTCTTGAATTGGGAGACCGTTGTTGGACCAGTCTCACTGATGCCTAAAGCTTCGCTGAAGGTCGTTTTGTTCTTGCTTAAAGGAACTCTCAGCGAAAGAAATCACGCAGTAAAGCATTTTGGAAAAGCTCACTGAGAAGAAATGCCGCTGATAAGGACACGAGCGCTGATGCAAAAAGTTAGTTTGTCTTATGTCTAGCTATCCACCTCCGACAAGAAGTACATCGCATTTAATGCGGTCTGAGAAAATGACAAGCGCGCATTTAATGCATTCTGAAAAAGTGGGAGGCGCGAAGCAAAACACGGAATGACGCACCTGACACCCAGGAAACGCGCAGTACCTAATTCCGGCATAAAGTAACTTTGAAAAATGCAACTCCAATCAAAATTCAACAACTCAAGGTCAAAGCCTCAAGAATTCAGAATTTGCAGCAATTGTGGTCTCCAAGAAAGAGAAGCCTCCAATGAAAAATTAT
>CAOJBJ014752646.1:0-10744 GCA_948291685.1 Euphorbia celastroides | reverse complement strand
GTTCATCCTTCTCAGAAGAGCTTCACCCTCAAAAATTCTTCTGGGGTTTTTCTCATCAAGAGTCAGAAGCATTCTTGCAGCATTACGAATGCGGCTCAATGCATACTGAACCCTCCAGAGCTCTCTCTTACAGCGCAGTCCATATTCCCCAACGAGCTTCAGCTCAGCATCCAAACGCTCCTTTTCATAGGGACGTCTTGGTTTCTTGAAGGTCTTCCCATCTATAAAATGAATATACGTTTAACCAATTATATCAAAACGGAGTGAAGTGAAAATTCGAAATCCCACACGCATGAAACTACTTGTTTCCTGATTCCAGATATTAACTCAAGATTCAACTAGTACACAATATTCATCAGCCTTTATATTCTGAAAGATGAAATGAATACTACAATATAGCCAGAAATACGATGTAAGGCACACGCACAAAGTTCATTGATTAGATTCATCTAGTAGCCAAATGGCTTACATACGACTTTATCTGGCACTCTCCAGTAACATTCATCACCGAATTTATAGCTTCAACATTTTGTAGCAGTTCAAGGAGTTAAACGAAACCCAATCAAAGAAACAGGAAAAGAGACCGAAACAGGACATAGTGGATCAAGATCTAACTAAAAAAAGAAATCAAACAATACACAGTCGCAAGCACAACCTAAACGCGCAGGAATCGTGAGAGGCAGCAAATAAGCAGCGAGTGTTTCGACAATCGTAACATAAAATTGGTAAAATGGAGGAGGGAAAATCAACTTACAGTTGCGATAGAAGGAGACGTGCACCATGATTTCAGCTGGCGGAGCTCACCTCTGCTATGCGAAAACGCAGGGATGGAAGGGGAAGACGTATATATGCCTTCAGAGGAACCCTAAACCCTTTCAGCCTGCCAAAATACTCTATGGGCTTTTTTATAGCCCATTTCTCCTTTCATTACTCAAGTCCAAAATTGAAAAATGTAGAAATTACTTTTTCAATCTGTAAATTAATAGCAAGATGATAAAATAATGTTTATATTTGATGTAAAATTATGTTTCTCTGCTCGATATAATTATGGAAATCATACCTACAAATTAAAGAAAAACAACCAAATGCCTATGAAATGGGTCATTATCGAACCAAAAACAACCAAACTATTCAATTATTTGAATTACTCACAACACAACTTTTCAATTATTTATATTTATTTTATCTTCCTCGATATCGATTTTCCTTTGTATCCTCTCCTCTGCTTGGGCCACTAACTTTGATTTCGATCTTTCTTCGTTAGCTCCTCCTCCTTTAGTTCTTTCTTTTTATGTTGTTTCTTCTGATAAAATCAAAATAAAAATTTTCAAATTTTTCTCTAAAAATTATTTGGTTCCTTCTTTTTCTCATTTTTCTTTCATGTTACGATGAAAATTTGGAAAATAAACATGCACGTACCATATTTCACCGATATTCTTCGTTCTTCTTCTCTCTTTCTTTTTTATGTGATTTGAAATTGTGATGCAGCTTTTTATACGATAAAGAGAGTTTTAAAAACGGTATAAACCCCTTTATACCTAGTGCTCGTTTGTCTTTGTGGTTTAAATGATTTCAGCGTAGTTTAATGGTCAATATACCTCATCTTTTGATGGTATAACAACCATTATACCTGCCTGTTTGTTAGTTTTAGTGGCTTAAAGGACACTTGCCTAATATAGTACGCATTATACCTCATTTTTACTGGTATAATAGCTATTATAATTAACTTTTTTTGTTAATTTTAATGATTTAAAGTATTTCGGCATTACCACCTTTTTTGCTAGCCATTATACATGCATATTTGTTTGTTTTGTTGTTTAAAGGGCATTATAACATCAATTTGATTCTTCTTTTTTTCATTGTTCTTTATATGAGTTATAAAGGCTTTATACCTTAAATATATGCTGACATTATAACTTTTTATACATGTGTCTGTATGAAGGATTGAAAGTTAGTATATAAAAATCCCTTATATCATCTAAATTGTTATTTTTTATGAGTTAAAACCTTGGAGTGAGGGATAATACCCTTTATACTAGTCTAGTTTTTGAAATTTGATGGTTTATACCTCAAATATCTATTGATATAATGGCCTACGGGACCGACACCGGTCTCACAGAACCGGTCTGGGGCCTTTTGCCCCGGCCTCGGTTCTATTCAACTCCTTTTTGGATTTGTGGGAGATTTTGCTTCGGGCTTCAATTTCAATTTGATTTCTGACGCCAAAAGTGTGTTTTTCTATTAATTTTAAATTGGTTCTTGCCTTTGTTTAAGTTGGTTTTTCAGCGCAAACTTTTTTGGCATTTGGTTTAGTGATATGTTCTTCTCTCCAATCGAGGGTGCCCTTTGGGCACCCTAAGGATAGAATCGCATTCTTATGCCATTTTTTAATTGATTTTAAGTTGATTTCGGGATATTTTTATTGAAAAATAGATTTTCAGATATCTAACGACTGTTTTTTGCTATTTTTACAGTTTAGAACCAAATTGGACCGGTGCCTTTCATAATGGAGCGAGGTCTATCCTCATTTGCTGGGGCCAGTCCGATATAGGAGCAACCCTAACCAAAACAAAACCGGCCCTGACCTTAGGTTTGCATATTAGGGGGACAATGGTTCCAGTGTATTCCAGGGGCTCCAAAACCCTTCTAGAAGTGATTCCGTGTCTATAACCGAGTGGATTCTTCCCTTAATGCCCAAAATTATGGCTAAATGGACCAATAATCCTAGGTTCTGTTAAATTTCTTTAGCTTTAATGTTTTATAATTGATTTAATTATGTTTATATTTTGTTTATACTTTCTTATAAATTGTTATAACTTTGTATATGTTGACATTTGTGAGACTAACCTATTTGTTGTTTGGTGAAGCTAGGCATATGGAGGCTATACCTTTTTAGTTCAACCCTTTAGATGAATGCTTAGGATTTATGTTTATGCCTTTATTTATTTTCATAGATCAGTTATATAGGTTTATTCTTTTGCTTTGGGGTTGTAATAATTTTATTTACTTTTCTACGCTTATGTATGCTATGTGAAACCATACTTAAACAACACCTTTAACTTAGAAGAATGAGTGCATGATAGGTTAAATAACATATTTGATGAACAAACTTGAAATGCAATTCTTAATCGAATTATTTGAACTTAAACAATCGAGAAGTAATGTTTGCCCTACGAACCCATCTTTTCTCAAATCGATTTTGTAAGGTTTAAAATGAAATTAGGTTTTTCCCAACTTCGGGTAACCACTCCGTTTTTAAAATCAAACATCACATTAAAATTCAACTCTTCAAAATACGCTTCCTTTCTGAAAACCTTCAGCGAGTTTTTCGGGCAAAGATAAGGGAGTGAAAAAAAAAATTTGCCACACAGATAAATGAGAATGATGTGGTGTGACATGGCAAGAAAATACAAACAAGTCAGGATTGGGATATAGATTACACTTCAACAGTGACTCCATTTCAGTGAACTGCTTGGATAACCAGGAGAAGCCGAACCCATTCGCCATCTCTTCTTCGTTTCTTCTGCAACTCTTTCACCATTAATTCACACTTCTGC
This sequence comes from Euphorbia celastroides, assembly GCA_948291685.1. Taxonomy (NCBI): domain Eukaryota; kingdom Viridiplantae; phylum Streptophyta; class Magnoliopsida; order Malpighiales; family Euphorbiaceae; genus Euphorbia; species Euphorbia celastroides. The sequence continues at coordinate 7,187 of CAOJBJ014752646.1, read as the reverse complement.
AATGCTTGAGAAGTGGAGCCTTTACGAAGCCTACAATGAGCTCCACGGCTTGGCTCAGGAGCTCCACACTCCATTCGACGCTCCCGCTCTTCTCGTCGTCGGCCATCAAACCGACGGCAAGAGCGCTCTCGTCGAGGCTCTTATGGGCTTCCAATTCAACCACGTCGGCGGCGGTACCAAGACTCGCCGCCCTATCACCCTCCATATGAAGTACGATCCTCAATGCGAGTCTCCTGTTTGCCTTCTTGTCTCCGATGATGATCCCTTCCTTGTCCAGGAGAAATCTCTTCCCGAAATTCAGGTTTAACTTCGAATTCCGTGAAATTATTTGTTTCGGCTGCTGCTTTCGATCTTAATTTGGTTTTGATTTGCGTAATTGTTGCTTAGGCATTTATTGAATCGGAGAATATGAGGTTGGAGCGTGAGCCTTATCATTTCTCAGCTAAGGAGATCATTATACGGGTGGAGTATAAGTACTGTCCCAATCTTACTATTATTGACACTCCTGGACTTATTGCTCCTGCACCTGGTAGAAAAAATCAAGCATTACAGGTTCTAAGAGGATTTTGTTATAAATTTGTTCTTTTCCTGGTTTTATTTCCGATTTTGATAATTATGCCTGGATATACTCAGAGTCAAGCTCGTGCAGTGGAGTCCCTGGTAAGAGCCAAAATGCAGCTTAAGGAGTTCATTATTTTATGCCTTGAAGATTGCAGTGACTGGAGTAATGCTACAACTCGTAGAGTAGTAATGCAAGTGAGTGTTTTTTTCTCATTGCAAGTTTGTGATTATATAAGAATGTGAAAATATGTTTATTTTTAATCTGCACGAAATTTACGCTTTAAAGCGGGCCATTGGCTTTTCCAATTAGGACAGTGAGTGTTTGTAGATGGACTAAATAATTGAATTGAGAAATAATGTCAGAGTTATCAATGATTATGAAAGAAAGTCTGGACATGGATGTGGAAAGAAGTAGTTCCGATTGTAACATTCTGACGAAAAGTAGCTTTAAGTTCAATCAATATTTAATCATACTGATAGAGGAGCTATATTATAAATGATGCAACAATAACTTCTTCCTTCAGTTTCAACTTCAAGTTTTGTTTGATTGTTTGTTCTGATGGTGTAAACAGATTGATCCAGAGCTTTCAAGGACTGTAATAATCTCAACCAAACTTGATACTAAAATCCCCCAGTTTGCTAGGCCATCAGATGTTGAAGTCTTTCTTTCACCACCCAAGCATGCACTTGATGGATTCATCTTGGGCGACTCTCCCTTTTTCACATCAGTACCTTCTGGAAGAGTTGGTACTGGTCAGGATTCTGTTTACAGATCCAACGATGAGTTTCAGCTGGTTTGTTCCTCTAAACTCTCATTATTGTGACATTTACATAAAATTCGGCTCATTAAAGGGGCTCTCTGAGTAATAATTTCTTTGTTTATATCTATTGTTATCTTATTTCATTGATATAACATAACTGCTGCTCAATGCACCAGCTCTTGAGTAAATCAGAAAAGATGACTGAAAATGAAGAAACAAATATTAATATCAGAGTAGATATAATAAAAACATGGGAGTTCTGGCTCTAGAGAAACCAAAATCTTGTTGATGGAACCTTAAAATGCGCCTGTTTTGTGGATCTATCTTCGTTCTCCGAAATGATGTTTACTAAACAAGAAATCAATCACGGGAAAAATTGTACTCTGTTTTGCTCAACCACGCCTTATCCTCTTACATATCTTGAAGCCTCTGTCTCTATAAGATAGAATCACACTATTCGATCTCCATGGAAAAATAAAGAGAAGGAGGGTTGGGATAACAACCCTTCTTAATTATTTAGCATGCATAGTTACGAGATTAAATTTGTGCGTTGGTGTACTGAGAAAAAGTTGCATTTCCTGATAGACCAGATTTCACTATTGAAGGATAAGTCTGCAACCATATCATTAAAATTTCAAATCTAATTACTTTTTCTTGTATATCTGGAAATTCTACTGGGGTATTTGTTATGTATCAAATGTAAAGTTATTCTGTTTATTTTATAAGTCAACTGCAGACTAATGAGCTCATTTGTGCGAAATTTATGTGCTAAACATTGTAGAGCATAACATGCAATGCATTTATTGAATTTTACATGTAATCCTTCAAGTTCTTCATCCAGGCAATATCTTCTAGAGAAATAGAAGATGTTGCATCTTTGGAAGAAAAGCTCGGTCGTCAATTATCAACACAAGAAAGGAGTAGAATAGGTGTCAGCAAACTAAGATCCTTCTTGGAGGATTTGCTACAGAAAAGGTGAATTCTTTGTTCATTTACTTTGTTATTGTTTCCTCTCATTTTGTTATTCTGTATCATTGCTCATTTAAAATCTAAGACCAAATTATGATGTCATGGGAATGCCAGGTATATGGATAGTGTTCCTCTGATTATTCCACTTCTTGAAAAAGAGTCCCGTGCTGCAACGAGAAAGCTTGATGAAATAGTTAAGGAACTCAGGTTGGTTGTTTAGAGTATTTTGCACATTACAACTCTACTCAAATTAGATGAGTTTTACTTATGCGCTTTATCTTGCTAAAATGAAATATTTACCTGGAAGATAGAGAGAAATGTCTATGTAGAATTCTCCCTAAATATGATTGTGGTCAAACTATCCTCATTTGTCTACAACCAATGATAACAATTGACAAGTGATCTCAAAATTGGAAATGGACCATATGGTTTAGGACCAGGTGTCCAAAAATCCTCACTCATGCAGGATATATTTAAAGCATGAAAGTAAAAGAGATGGGACCTTGAAATTATCAACTGCAAAAAATGAGAATCAGATTCATGGAATAATCATGATCTTAATGCAGCAATATTACCCTCTCTGGTCAAAGAATTTTCTTTTCTGCTGGTCATATCATCTTACCTTGTGGACTAATTTTTGCAAGCCTTCAAATATTGCTCTGTTATGGCCTTCCTATGCTTCCAAATTCATTGATGGGTGATTAGTGGCACTAGCAATCTTATTGAGCTGATTTTGACATGACAGCATTTAAGCTTTGGCTACAGAGTTTTCTATGCATGCAACGCACACTATGCATGGATGGGTGAGAATACTTAGCGAGGAAAAATAAATATGATGCAATGTTGTATGTTTTTAAAAGTCTCATATACTTTCTTTCATGTAGAAGAAATGCTTAATTTTCACCCATCTACATGTGATCTTAATTCAGAAGTATGCAAGAAGACCTAAGATTATTAAGTGCCATTTCCTTCACCTGATCGTCATAGTTTAACACTTTTACATGTGTTGTATCTTCTCCAAGTGTAATCCTGTACCAAACAGGAAAAGACATCCTACAACTGTCTAGTATGGCAAATTCCTCTCTGTAGTGAAAAAATATTTGCTTCCCAGGAACTTGACCAAGTAATTGGAAAAGATAGCATGAACTGTAATAGCGTATGCTCTTAAATTTTTGAAGTTGTGAGGCTTTAAGGGAAGCTAGTTAATTTCTTAATTTCTGTCATATATATAATCTTTTTTTCAATATTGTGATGCTTTTTTGTTTTGGCAAGTATGCAGCATTTTGGATGAAGTTAAATTGAAGGAAAAGGGGAGGCAATTTCACGACCTATTCCTAAGCAAGGTCTCTTTCTCTAAATTTTTCTCATTTTTTACTGATATTGATTGTTTACTTTGCTTCTTCCCGCTTTCCCGATTCTTTTACATATATATTTTTAAGTTCCATACTGCAAATATCTGTTGTCTATGGCATGGGCTAACTGTTTTACTGAAAAAAGATCATGGCATGCATATAGGAAGTTGCATAGTAGTTTTAGGTTTGAGAAGACAATGATTTTTTATAAGCTGCATTCATATAGGATACGAACGCCTCTTTTCTTGTATTTATTTTTATACTCCTGTTTGTTTGTGTTAACTAAAATGTGTTGTGTATACTCAGCTGTCATTGCTGTTGAAAGGGACAGTTGTTGCTCCTCCAGATAAATTTGGTAAATCATTTGCGTTTCCTCTACATGGTTTCATGTTATGATGTTGCTAATTGCAGAAGTGAACTTGATCTATCTGAAATTTTATGTTGTCTCTGTTTCATTATTATTGCCTTTGTTTAAGCTTGTTGACATGGTTAATTCATAGACCATTTTGCTTGTTAAAGGTGAAACACTACTAGATGAGAGAGCTAATGGAGGGGCATTTATTAGTGCAGATGGTCTGCAGTTTCCGCCCAAGCTAATTCCTGTAAGTTGTTTTATGTACTCACTTCTTCTTTCATTTGCACAATGTTGCATTAGTTTGTAAAATAGTGTCTGTATGCCAGAAACTCTTTGCTAGATTTTTTTGCCTCTGGTAACATTTGCAAACTAGTCTTAAGGCTAACTGTAAATCTATGTAAGTTGAAGTTTAAGATCTATATTTCATGCATGCTTATTTGGGCATCATTATAGCGTTTTATTCCTTGACTCATTCGGGACATGGATACTTGTTTTACTGGCAAAATCTATTTCTCTGCAATTTCAGGACATTGGGTGACATGCATATTTTTGCATAAAGTTCAACCTCATAGAACTTATTTTTCTGTATAGAATGCAGGCATGCGTCTGTATGGCGGTGCACAATATCATCGAGCCATGGCAGAATTTCGCTTTGTTGCAGGTGGAGTAAAGTGTCCTCAAATTACACGTGAAGAAATTGTAAATGCTTGTGGGGTTGAAGATATCCATGATGGAACTAACTACTCTAGGTATTTGTGAAACTTTTTCAGTGAATCATGCGTGTTTAGTTTAGTGCTAATTATTTCTAGGTTCGACAACTTTTAATCTTTTCAAATATCCAGATTCCTAATCTTCTTTTGCTACAATGTCTTGTGGATCTCAGGACAGCATGTGTTATAGCTGTTGCAAAGGCTCGAGATATTTTTGAACCTTTCTTGAACCAGGTCCTGTATATTCTCTCAGTCACTTACAATATGTTACACAGTCGTTCTTTTATAATTGCTTCACCGCAATGAAGGGTAATTTGTATCCAAATTCTTTCTTCCTTAGCAAAATCCGGTATTTCAAAGAGGGACATTTTGTGGTTCTGAAACAAAACTACAATATAAATGAAATTAAATATTTTAAAATGTTATGGGTGTAAAAACTTGCTAAATATTGTAGATTTGAGATTATGTATGCAGGTTTATAGTATTGTAGTAGATGCTAGTTGTTGATTTATATATCTTTATCGAGTAAATGTTTTCTTCTATTCTAGTCTTTTATCAGTTTTGTATACCTATCTTCTTTTATGGTCTTTCTTCTCCGCCACTCTCTGGATTTTTCTATTAGTGCTCCTGATACCTGTCCCTCCATTCTTCTGAGTGTTGTTTGCTTCAATTACCTTCATTAATATTGTAAGAGACAGACAAATCTGTGTAGGACAAACGTACTATATGGAGCTCACTTTTCTGAAAAGCAGTTCAACTGTTAATTTTCATGTACTTTCTTTCAGTATTCTGTTACCCATCTCGTGTGTTAAAAAGACAACCTTTTATTTTGAGAAACTTTCGAGATGAATCTGCTATTTAGTTCCAAAAGCCAGGACTACAGTTTTTGATATATGGAACTGAGGAATTGAATTCTAAAATGCTTAGTTACTGAAACTTTTTATTGTTTGTTTTTAGATTTTGGGTATGATATGAGTTATTATATCCTAAGTTTATGTTTTGTCGAACCTCCTGATATGAATTGCATATTGATTTCATTTAACTGTTATATATAGAATGAATCGTCCAACAGAGACTTGTTGTGAGGGGAATAACTTATTCATACTAGTTCTATACGACTTGTTTGTCATGTGGATCTAGGCTTCTGTCAAATGAAAATCTTTACATATTTATTTTAAGCTTCCATAGACACTTGTTTATGTTTGCTGTCTGCAAAATTTTAAGCTTTTATCATAGAAACAAGATATTGACTACAGACCTGAGAACCTTCTTCTTGTGTTGGCGCAGTTGGGTAATAGGCTCTTGTACATTCTGAAGAGATTACTTCCTATCTCTGTGTATCTTCTTCAGGTACACACATTCTGTTTCAGGGTTCTTGTACTTATCTTTTGAACTGTGATTATTTTCATTAACAACTGGTTTATGACAGAAAGATGGTGAGTATCTGAGCGGTCACGATATATTCCTTAGACGAGTTGCTTCTGCCTTCAACAATTTTGCAGAATCTACTGAAAGATCATGCCGCGAGAAGTAATTGCTTGCCTCTAATCCATCAGTGTTTTCTTAACTATCTTTCATTTTGTTAATGTGCTGTTCTCTCTTATATATTTACTACATGTGAAGTTGTTGTTTCCCTTATTATTTGACTTCCATAAACATATGCCCTTCTCAATGTGGTTAGTGTAGTCTTTGTGGCTGATTGCTTTTTTGTTACATATATATAGATGAATGACATTGCATTCCTCTCTTATTTTCATCCTGAGACGTGTCTTATAGTTATTTCTATTGAATGAGATTCGCCTTCTCTCTCGGATAAATATTATTACTCATTCAAGTTCTCTTCAATATCTATTGCAGATGTTTTGAAGATTTGATGAGCACCACACGCTATGTGACTTGGTCCCTGCACAATAAGGTCAGAAATATAGAATTAATATTCCTTAGATTGACACCTAAGAAAGCAACATGATATGAAAGGCATATGCACGTATATTACAAGTTACATGTCCTTTGCAAAAGAAAACAGGATTTTGCAGCGTCTGCACGATTGTTTTCTTCATTTATTTATTTTAATATACTATATTGGTAAATGATAATAGGAGCTGTTGGTTTTTGAACATTGTGGAACTTCATGTGGCTTTCAAAATTCATAAATTTCTCTCCAGTGTTTATTGTTCAATTTGATCACCAGCTTTTTGTTATTTCATTCTTGCACAAAGAATGATAATCTTGTAGGAATATATTTTTGGACAAGGCTACATATTCGGCTGTCCATCCTTCGACAATCAATTTATGCACGCCTTTTATTCTTCTTATATTATTGACATTATTTTTCAGTTAATTTTGTCGGCAAATACTGCCATTACATCCATTCACAAAAATCTATTATGCAGTCCAATTTGGGTTGCTGAATCTGAATCGGTTTCCCTCTTTCGATGTGAATCCACAGAACCGGGCTGGGTTACGCCAGTTCTTAGAC
>CAOJBJ014742896.1:0-10248 GCA_948291685.1 Euphorbia celastroides | reverse complement strand
GGCTTGGGAGAAAGACAAGAATGTCGGGTTAATGATATTTTGAGGAAAAGATGTATGGATGAGAAGGCAAATGTTAGAAGGGCAGCCCTTGTTTTGGTAAACAAGTTAACTGCCCTTATGGATGGTGATTTTGATGGAGTTTTGCTGAAGACGATGGGCATGGCTTGCTCTGATCCTCTTGTGAGCATTCGAAAAGCTGCAATTTTAGCCCTTTCTGAGGTTAGGCCTTCGCTTCAATTTGATTTGTCTTATAATTTGATTAGCAAACATAGATAAAACCCTTACTTGTATTGAGTTTCATATTGGGTTGCAGACTCTGAAAACATTTTCTGATGAAATGGTGACAATTGAATGGTTACATTCTGTTCCACGGTTAATAGCAGACAATGAGACTAGCATTCAAGAAGAATGTGAAAACTTGTTCTTGGAACTCGCTCTGGATCGAATTTCCAGTGCAGGATCTGATGGTCTATCGAATGAAAGATCTGGGAATTTGGTACTGGTTCTTTTGAAGGAGATGTGCAATGGGGAAGTCATGCCTTGGGTGAGGAAAATATGCACAAATCTTGGCAAAAAGAAACGGCTGAAGCCGAAATTGGCTGGTGCCCTGCAAAACATCATAAGGAACTCTGAGTCTTTATGGCTGAGAGAATCAAAACCGATAGAGAAGTGGATAGCGCCAGCTGGCGCTTGGTTTCTGCTTTCAGAGGTGTCTCCTTACCTTCCAAAAGCAGTTGATTGGGAGTTTCTTGATCATCACTGGCAGCTTCTTGATAAGTTTGGGGCAACATGTGGGCTTGAAAATTCACCTGGCATAGCGAATATTCCTGAAGATGAAAATGGCTCAGAATTTGCTTCGGTTTCTTGGGCTAGCGACCGTGTTTTTCTTCTGCAAACAATCTCAAATGTTTCGGTTGAGCTTATGCCTGAATCTGCTGCTGATTTGGCTCATAATTTGCTGAAAAGAATTGAAGAGTTTTCCATGCACTTCACAGAGGTATTTTCTAATTGTCCTTTAGGGATTACTAGCCATTTTTTCATTGTTTCAACTGTCAAATTGAAGTCTGAATCTAATGAATCTCCTTTTTGCCTTTAGCGAATTTTCAAATTGAAAATGTGTTAAGACTGTTTTTAGTCGCCTGTTTGATAAGTGGAATTTCGTCCACAATTCTTACTCTATGTAATAATTAACATACCAGCTATACAGTTAATGCTATGCAGTGTGTTTTAAATGTCCAAATAAGAGTTTGTGAAGTTTTTTGCAATTTCAAATTTGGAATTGGCTTGAACAATGTAGCTAAGCTAGAGTTTTAACCAGTGATAATTGTTGGACATACCAGGTAAATGCTCACATTAAGACCCTGCGAACATTGTGCAAAAGGAAGGCCATGAACCCCGAGGAGTCTGAATCACTTGTTGTGAAATGGGTACACCAAGTCCTTTCCAAAGCTTCCAAGATTCTAGACAATTACTTATCGAAGAACATCGAAACAAACGACAAAACTAGTTTCTTCACGCCCCCCAGCACCAGGGGCAGAAGAAGTTCTTCTGCTAAGTCCAAATCACTCTCAAAAACCGTCATTGCAGTTTACACCGCTGGATCGCTTGTTACTGTCTGTCCTTCTGTTGATGTCAGCACTATTGTTCCGGTACTCCACACGATAATCACTTCTGGAAATTCAGACCCGAAGTTGAAGAAATTGCCGGGTCCTGCAGGTTCCTTGAATCAGGTGGCCCCCTCTTTGTACATTCAAGCATGGCTGACAATGGGGAAAATCTGCCTTGCTGATGATAATCTTGCCAAGAGCTACATTCCTCTCCTTGTACAGGTTTGTTTGTCTTCAAATTGCGCCATATGCTTGATTTTTACTGTACCCTCTTCGAATTTTTGGGTAATTTCTGACATTGCAGGAGCTTGACAAGAGTGATTCTGCAGCGGTTCGAAATAATCTTGTAGTTACTATGGCTGATTTCTGCGTTCGCTATACCGCTCTAGTTGATTGGTGAGTCCAGTGGAGAATTAATAAGGAAATGTTATGGCCAAATACACCATTAGCAGTCTGAACTTGACACAAATAGCCAACTGTCTCCTGAACTTTGAAAAAGTCCCCTAAAATCCCATAACCATGCAAAAGTTCACCGGTCAGCCGCCTTCAACTTTAGAAAATGCAACAGTTTGCCCCTCAAAATGCCATGTGTCAACTTCTTTTGGGAGAGGGAAAAATATAATCTTTGAAAAGTCAAGCCAACAAAAAAACTGGCACACGAATTTAGAGGCAATCTGTGTATTTCTCAAAGTTTAAGGAGATTAATTGGTGCATTTTTGCAAGTTCAAGGGTTAAAGAACTCAAAGTTCATGAAACAGTAGTCTATTTGTGCCAAATTCAGGTGTTGTCTGTGTATTTAGCCAAATGTTGTTGGATAATGTATGTGATATTAACTACTCTTTGTTTGCAACAGCTATATACCGAAGATCACTAAATGTCTCAGAGATCCCTGTGAACTTGTGAGAAGGCAGACATTTATATTGCTGTCAAGATTGCTGCAGGTATGAATTTCACCACTTACTTTTCATTATCGAACAAGCTAACTTGTCTTCTTTTTTTGATTTCAATCTTTTATGCAGAGGGATTACGTGAAGTGGAGAGGAGTCCTGTTCCTTCGCTTCCTCTTATCACTCGTCGACGAGTCAGAGAAAATAAGACAACTCGCTGACTTTCTCTTCGGAAACATACTCAAAGGTCAATAACTTCAGCATTTTTCATGTTTGATGGAAGAAATTCAGATGCTAATGTGCAGAATTGTTGTAGTGAAAGCCCCACTTCTGGCATACAACAGCTTCATCGAAGCCATTTATGTTCTCAACAACTGCAAAGCCCATAACGGACACAGCGGATCCAAGATTTCACAAACCGAGAACCAGAAATTTTCCATTCGGTAAGCGTTTTCAGATTTCAGCGCTCCATACTTGATGAAGAATTGTCAACGAGACGAAAAATCAGTTTCCGGTGGTCATTTTCAGGGGAAACGACGAGAATTCCCGGTCAAAACGAATGCACATCTACGTCTCTCTGCTGAAACAAATGGCCCCCGAGCACCTCTTGGCCACCTTCGCAAAGCTCTGCGCCGAGGTTCTCGCCGCCGCATCCGACGGCGCCCTCAACATCGACGAAGATACCGGCCGATCAGTTCTACAGGTATTAATCCGATTTCTTGATCCTCGGTTATCGTCTCGGCTCTTCTGAAAATGTTGAATTGCGATTTTGCGGAATTAGGACGCGTTTCAGATCCTCGCCTGCAAAGAAATCCGGATACCGTACGGCCGGGGGGCCCACGGCGACGCCGGGGACGCGGAGGAGGACGGCGGAGACAACGGTGGCGCGGCGGCGAAGGGAAGGGCGGTGACGCAAGCGATCCGGAAAGGGCTGATACAGAACACGATCCCGATCTTCATCGAGCTGAAGCGGCTGCTGGAGAGCAAGAACAGCCCCTTGATCGGCGCTCTAATGGAGTGCCTCCGGATTCTCCTCAAGGACTACAAGAGCGAGATCGACGAGCTCCTGGTCGCGGACAAGCAGCTGCAGAAGGAGCTGGTTTACGATATCCAGAAGTACGAGTCGACCAAGGCGGCGGCCAATATTCCGAACGCTTGTGGCTTCTTGTCGCCTAGAGCGGGGGCTAGTGGTGGCTCGAGAGTTGCGGCGGCGATGGCGGATGCGGCGGCGGCGGCGCGTGCAAGGACGGTGCTGAAAGAGGTGAATAGAGGGACGGCGACTCCGCCGCTGAGTGCGATGAGTGTTCCGAAGCTGAAATCGAACCAGGGGGCGAGTGGTGGGCGTGATAGGGCCAGTGGTGTGCTTGAATCGTTGCGGAGGAGACACGCTTTTGATTCTGATGATGAAAATTGATCTGTTTTGTGCAGTAATTAATGTGTACATTTTTATGATTTGCAAGGGCTGTACATGTGTAGAACTAATAAATTTGGAAGTCACTTGCATATACTGTTATCATGTTTGTATTTACACTTGTTAACATAGCATATGCGCAAACTAGAAACTAAAAGAATGTACAACTATCCGTGACTAGTTCATAATGTTATGACATCCGAAACTTGTTTGTAAGAGTTATTATACTTAAAATTGATCCCACAAACTTTTTATATTGTCAAATTGTTATTCTAAAATTCTATTATGGTATAACCTTTCTGATTTGTTCGACTATTAAAAATGTCATTTCTCATTTAATAAGTTGAAAGGCCAAACAAAATTTCAAAAATTGTTTTGTTGGAGTAAGTAGAGCCCTAATTCTATTTGACATATTTTTGCAATGAGAAGTCGTATAGCACGTGGCGGCATTCCATTTGAAAGCACAGCCAAACAAGCCGATATTGCGTCATTTCTACCAAATGTCCGAAACATATTTCGCTCTTCGTCTACCTCTTGCATCACCCGGCTCTCCCATTTTCATCCCGGTTTCTCGCTTCAGTTTCCAGCTTCTTCGTGGCTTTTCATCAGGTATCTGTTAAGCGATCCATAATCTATTTTTAGTTGAAATCCGTTTGGGATCTGTTTGTTTCGGATTTGCCTCCTCGATTTATCGATTTCTGAATTTCATGGCCAGATTTTAGGCTTTAGTGGGAGCTGATTTCGAATTTTGAAGCTATTTCTGTTAATCCCGTCATCGGGTGAAATGGATGGTAACAAAGATGAAGCGTTGAGGTGTGTTCGAATTGCTGAGGAAGCAATTTCATCGGGAAATAAAGAGCGGGCGTTGAAATTTATTAAAATTGCTCAACGTTTGAACTCTAATTTGTCTGTTGATGAGCTTTTTGCTGCTTGTGATAATCTTGACTCTTCTAGGTCAAATTCAAACACTTCTTCTCCCGGTGTTAATGTTGAGAAGAATAGGTCTGGTTCTTTTAATATTGATGAGAGGTCTAATGGAGACCGCAACTATACTGAAGAAAATGTGGAGTTGGTTAGGCAAATCAAGAGGAATAAGGATTATTATTTAATTCTTGGGTTAGAAAAGACTTGTTCTTCTGAGGAAATTAGAAAAGCTTATAGGAAATTGTCTTTGAAAGTTCACCCAGACAAGAACAAGGCACCTGGATCTGAGGAAGCATTCAAAAAAGTTAGCAAAGCTTTTAAATGCTTGAGCAATGATAGTTCAAGAAGACAATATGATCAAACTGGTTTGGTTGATGAATTTGAATACAACCAGCAGCACAATGTTAGGCGGGCGAGGAGCAGGAGAAATGTGCGTGAGTTTTATGATGACGATTTCGATCCTGATGAGATATTTAGGTCATTTTTTGGTCAGACAGAAATGTTTAGAGCTCACCATGTGTACAGAAGCAGAAATGGTGGGAGGCAAAGAGAGGAGGGGGGAGGGCCTAACCTGCTTCTTCTTCTGCAATTACTGCCTTTCCTGCTGTTTTTTGTGCTTGCTTATCTGCCTGTTTCGGAGCCTAATTATTCTTTACATAAGAATTTCGCCTATCAAATTCCGAAAACAACAGAGAAATATGGTATAGAGTATTTTGTCAAATCAACAAACTTTGATGACAATTTTCCTATTGGTAGCCCTGAGCGAGCTAACATTGAGGATAGTGTGATCAAGGATTTCAAAAACTTTCTATGGCGTCATTGTCACGCAGAACTCCAGAGGCGTCAATGGAACAGGAATCACCCCATACCTACCTGTGATAAACTACAGAATCTCGGGTTAGCCTGAAGGTGAGCCACTGTACTTTCTTACTTTGTGTTTGCTTGCTGATATTGCTGTTCATCTGTTTCTCGTAACAGCTTTCTTAAGCCACTGTTGTGAGATTAAAATTTTATCAGTATGACATCTTATGAAGTTGCTTTGTGGCTCAAAGCCCTTCCTATAACCTTAGTTGCGAGCTAACTTGAGTTAAGTGTTACTATCAGTATCATGGTTATGGTGGATAAGGTGTTTTATACTTTTACTTGATAATACAAATATGGTTCTGCTATCAATGCTATATAATGCTTCAAAGATTCCCAATTTGTTTCAAAGAAATTGTATGGTTCCATATGCATATTGTTTGAAGTATTTTTGGGTTGTTTGATCAAGTTTGAGCGTTGGTCCCTTTGTGCTATAAGTTTGAAATATGATGACTATGAATCTCACATTTGTTTTATATTTTTTGTTTCGATGTTTAGACATCAACTGAACTCGTGAATTTGAGATCTTATGCAGTTGTTTGGACTTTGTATCAATCTGCGATTTTGTTATCTCAAGCAAAAATTGCATTCCACTGAGGAAAGCAAACATGTTTAGTTTCTTTTTCACGCAATATGAGCTGTACTTAATGATCTAGTCCTATTATTTGATGAAGAATCTATATCAGATTTACAAGCTGCATGATGTGCTACATCTTTTATCGCGTTTGTCATACTATGCACTCCATTGAAGTTCATCATGGTCATGATATGTTCAGTGTAGCAGTTTTATCTTCACCAATTAAAGAATACTTGAAAATACACTTTTGGTTTAATTAGATGTGATGTGCAGATGAGATAGCATATTGTTTGTAGTTTTTTGGTATGTTCCATATCAAGTTTGGCTTTGACAACTATTGGACTCATGAATTTGAGATCTTGTCCTGTTGTTTCAACTTCATATTAATTCATAATTTCTCATTTCAAACATATTATAGTGAGGAAATCAAACTCTTTTAGTTTCTTTTTCTCCCAGCGTGGTCTGTATTTACGGCCATCTTGGGATTGCTTTCCTAGGTTGTTTCAAACAACTCCATTCTTAAGCTTTCTCAAAAAGCAACAAATTTTGGTTTTGTGCTGCTTTTAGAGAAAGCAATATAAAACAGTTTCTAAACTATAAGTACGAGGGGGCAAGATGTGTTGTCCAAGACCAAAATCTGTAGTGCTAGGAAAAGTTTGTGAGAGACTTTTTGGGAACAATGGGTAAGAAATTCCAAAGAGGTTCTTAATGGTTTATCTTGTCATTGATTATAGAATCTAAACCAGATTTACAAGCTGCATGATACCCTACATCTTTTTTGTTATCTCATTCTCATACAGTGCACTCTATTGAAGTCCATTTGTGGTCATGATATGTTTAGCATAGCAGTTCTATCTACCAATTTGTGGGTACCTTCAAATACTCTGGTTGAATTTCATGTGTGATGTGCAGAATGAAAAGCTTGTATGAGCCTGGACAAAAGGACATCTCGGTCTGAAAGCCAGAAAGGATTGTACGAGTCCCATGTACAAAATTCCTTCGTCAACGAGGGAAAATTTGGCTATCGAGTATGCACCATTTCTGTGCAAATCCAGGCTTTCAAAAAGAAGGGTGTTTGTGACCCTTATCACACTGCTGCAGCGATGCTTTTCTAAGAAAAAGGTATAAGTATGCAAATTTTGTATAGGGTGTGGATTTGAACATGAACAAAGAGTGTGTTGTATCAAGTTTTTTTTTTGTTTCTGAAAGTGGTTTCTGTTGTTTACATTGCTTTTATGGTCTACAATATCTTGCAACCCTTCTGTTGATACTACTTGCTCTATCTGATCTTTTGAGCTTGAAAATGTTAGTGTTATTTGCTTGAAAAATGTGTCTATTCATCAGATTTCTCTGTGCCTTTGAAAATGTCTACTCTTCACTATAATGTTGCCACGAGAAAGTGTAAGAAAATAAGGCCATGTTCTTTTGGACTAGCCTGAATTGAGCTGAACTGAATGAAACTAAAATTAATGGCGACAGAACGAAACTTAATGACAAAAACTTGTGGTTAATTCACTAATGGCTTCTTAGATCATTAGTGATAATCTATAGCCACAAATCATCATCCTGTTCTGAGTGAACTCTGCATTGTCTTTCTAGTTTTAAACTGGGATGGATCAAATGAGATAATCTTCGTACAAGAACTGTTGTTCAAGACTCGAACATACCGAATTTTTGCTGGTATTATGCCTTTTTTTCGAAGTTTGAAAGCAGCTATATGAATTTTCATTTGTTAGTTGAACGTAGACTTGAAACACAAGCAAAAAATATCCGGTGCTTCTTATTTCAACAAAAGAGCATTCTGGGTTCAACGATAGTTGAAATAATGAATGTGTTATATAGTGATGTATGATTCAGATGCATATTACGATTTTGGCCAAATACTTATATAAGTTTCTATTAAACTTGACACAAATAGCTTATTAACTCACCAATTTGGAGAGAATTCTCTCTGCCTGTTACACGATTTTGGCCAAATACTAGTATCTCTTAAACTTGACACAAGTATTCTATTGGCTCATGAACTTGGAAAGAATTCTATTTGCCCTTTGTAACTTGAAAAAATGCATTAACTTGCTGCTTTGAACTTTAAATAATGCATTAATATCCATTTTTGATTGATTTAACTATTAAAGATGTCAATTTTTTTATACAATCACAATTTGATGCACACTATTCATGAAGCAAATTTGTATAAATTTACAATTTGAAAGGGATAACAATTATCTTTTTAAAATGTAGATGACAATCAGCCATTTATGCTGAATTTAAGGAACTATTCATATATTTAGCCTAATATTATAGCAATTTGTGTAAGAGTGACCTTCTTGCGAATAAAACACTCAATGTGTCGTAAGTTCGTAACTGTAGTGTTTAATACCCAAATTTTCTTACTAAATACGTATTTATTAAACTAGAAGTCAAAAAACGTATT
Organism: Euphorbia celastroides; assembly: GCA_948291685.1. Taxonomy (NCBI): domain Eukaryota; kingdom Viridiplantae; phylum Streptophyta; class Magnoliopsida; order Malpighiales; family Euphorbiaceae; genus Euphorbia; species Euphorbia celastroides. The sequence goes on along the minus strand of CAOJBJ014742896.1, from coordinate 1,547 downwards.
TTAATCATAGAGTTTAAATAATTGGTAAACAATAGATCTATTAATTGGCTGAATAAAATAAACACCATCGCGCGCAAATACACGAATCATGCATGTGCAGGCGCCTTTTAGCTTGCAACTTTCAGTTTAGCTTCTGTGTGTCAGTGACTGTTTCACTCACTTTCTCTCACTTTTGATCTTTGTTTTTACTTTTTTGTGTTCATCTCTGAAATCCTGTCATTTTCAACTCATTTTTCTTGTTCAGTTTCTTACATGGTTATTAAAATCGTAACGGACCGACCGGTTTTACCGTAAACTGACTGTTGTAGACAATAGATCTATTAATTGGCTGAATAAAATAAACACCCTCACGAAAATACACGAATCATGCATGTGCAGGCGTCCTTTAGCTTGCGACTTTCGGTTTAGCTTCTGTGTGTTAGTGACTGTCTCACTCACTTCCTCTCACTTTTGATCTTTGTTTTTACTTTTTGTGTTCAACTCTGAGATCCTGTCATTTTCAACTCATTTTTCTCGTTCAGTTTCTTACATGGTTATTAAAATCGTACCGGACCGACTGGTTTTACCATGAACCGGCTATTGATCTGGCCGGTTCAACTCTAATTACCGGTTTTAGAACAAACCGGATGTAACCGGTTTAAACCGGAAAACCATTAAACCGGTTGAACCCGGTGCCTCTAAATCAATGTTTAATTTAAGTTTTTGCCTATTCATATTTCTATTTTTTGTTAATATTTATCTTGAAAAACTCCCACTTTATTAAGCATTTAGTACTGAGCATTGATTCCATGATTTGTTCCTTGATTGTGTTAATAATTAATTAGTATTAAATGAAATAACTTTATTCAGCATATGATATTGAGCATTGATTGCGTGATTTTGTTCCTTGATTGTGTTAAGAATTAATTACTACCTTCTTTTTAAATAAGTGTCAATGAAAGAAATCTTTTTTATAAGTGTCACTTTGAGAATTACAATGCAATTAAATTTGTTTTTTCCCTCTTTGCCCTTGTTTATTCTTCATTGTAAAATGTGAAAAGACATGAATGATTATATTGAAGGGTATAATAGTACTTTTATTGCTTTATTTAATGTTTTCTTGGTATTAGAAAACTTGTCAAAGCGACACTTATTTTAAAATGGAGGGAGTATTAATCTCACTATTAAAAGATGGGCTCCAAGACAAGAGCTGTTAAAAGGTCTGTTTGTAAGTATTCTTTCCTTTATTCCTGTTTTGAATACTTGTTTGCTTCTGCTATGTTTGCATACTTTGGTAAAGATTCTATTGTCTTGTAGTTAATACTGTGTTTGTATTGTTGTTTCTATTAGCATAGAAATCTTTGTGTGTGTGTGTGCAGTATAAATCTGGTAACTGTGATAATATTACCTAGTTGATGTTCTTCCTACCCTCTAGTATATTAGAGTTAGGGAGTCTTAGTGAGTTTTCTCCTAGTATAGGTTGTACTATTTGTCATTGTTTGCTAGATTATTTTATGATAATCTGCTTATATAGATCATATAAAATGTCTATAGCAAAGGTCACATTA
>CAOJBJ014737200.1:0-12075 GCA_948291685.1 Euphorbia celastroides | reverse complement strand
TGAGAGAAAATTTTACGAAGAAAAGTCAAATTTATGATAAAAAAAAATGGCTTAACATTATCTTATCATAAAATTGTCCTTCAATTTACCACTACATGCTTTTCAAGATATTCTGCTTAAAATTCCTGAATAACTCGTCATCCACTATTATCTCAAGTCGTAGTGCTACGTGTCATTTAATTTTTATGGTGAATACCACATAGATTGGGTACACAATAAACAATTTAAGTTAAGGCTACTTCATAACCAAGTCGAATTGAGATTAGTTATTTGGTCAAGCAGTCAATTTGGGTCTAGCATAATTTGATGTTAGTTTAAGCACATTTGTAAAAAAAAATTTGGTATAATATCGAAACATTCCTAAAATTTTAATTACATAGGTTCTTTCTTAAATAATAAACTAACTGCAAAACATTCCAAGAAAAATCTTATCTTCCAATTTAAATGCGATGGAAATTTAAAAAAAAAAAAATCCCTCACTGATTTTAGAACATTGTGTTGACTAAGAAGCAGAGCTTAACCAAGATGATAATTAAATGATAATTATCCAAATTGATAATTGTCTTCAGTCATAATTATCCAAATTGATAACATATCGGGGCAAAATGATAATTATCCAAAACAATAAGCCTCTTTTAGACATTAGCTCAAGTACATGCAAAATGCAACTTGCAATCAAGGGTTCGTCTTTCCCTATTGAGGGTTTATCTTAATTCCCAAATCCATTGTTCTTCAACGTCAGCTACTTTCACTGAAAATCATGAATGACAGCGACGAAGCTTTGTCATTCAACGGCACTGAAGAATGATGCGATTGCTTCCAAATCTTTGAAGAGATTGATATTCATTGATGCTACGAGTGGTAAAGATGGTAAATGTCTTGAAATTTCATGTCCGAACCTTGAGGAATTTTCTGTCAGTGTATCTTTTGATACCTATGTTGATGTCTTAACGCTGCCAGATCAAACGATAGTAAAAGTTTTATCCAATTGTCCCTTGCTTCATACTCTGGAATTGAGGGATGTTAATTGTTCAAAACGATTCGTCATTGCTTCAAATTCTTTGAAAAGGTTAGTTTTAGGAGAACTTCCTCATACATTGGATATTGAAATTTTGTGTCCAGATCTCGAGGAATCAGAGCTTTTATACTTTGAGCCCTCTTGTGAAGCTGACGAGTCTTTGGAAATAAAGATGCTTGGGCAGCTTCAACATTTGAATCTGATTGAATTCGGGTGCCCGTTGTTGAAGGTAAGACACATTTATTTTTCATTTTACACTTTTAGTTTTGCATAGTTGAGAGAATATTTGATAGCTAAATATTAGAATTCTTATGAATTTCCATATTTTTGTGCTGAAGATTCTTACAGGTTGGGAGGTGCAAGGCCAATCTTGTCCAGTTTTAAACTGCAAATGTTTAATTTTCTATGGTTATAATTTCGACGAGCTCCTCCCTGGAATTGTATGTGCAATTCGCAGTTCACCGATGCTTGAGAAGTTAGTCATAAAATTTGATGAGGTCAACTTGCTTCTACCAATCTCGACTTGAAATCTAATAAAGTTTTTTGTGTGTGCTGCATTATACAGTGAAAAAGAATTTATTACCACTCCTATTGTATTTAATCCGTGGAATTAGAGTTGATTATCATGCAAATTGTATTTAGTTCTCATTTTGCTTCACTTTTCGTTTATCAAGATCAATCTGGACTTGAATGTAAAGAAGTTTTGGAGCTCAAAGAGGACCGATTTCAATTGTTCAGTGTCAAATTTGAAGACAGTGAGGCTTGTTTGCCTCTCAGAAGGTGATAAGAGGAAGCTCGTGTTCAACTTTGTCGATTTTCTACTTAAGAACTCTCGAGTTTTGGAAAATATTGTCGTCACTTTAGATAAGTGCAATTGCAAACCCAGTTTTGTGTTTGAAGTTTCTAAAAAATTGTTGGTCTTCCAAAGATGCTATCCGCATGTAACTATTGAGTTATTTTCTGACCCGGGTTTGTCCAAATATGTAGAATGTGTTTAATAGTTATAATAGTTTTTGTGTAAGCTTCCAGATTCAGAGCTATGTATGTTCTTTCAGAGAGTTTTGATCCGAACTTTATGAATATAGCAATTTATGTATGGTCAATTATCATATATAATTTTTCTATAGTTGGTGGCCACTAATCTTACCACTAAAATCATAAAGGAATTTACTTTGTTATTGTAGTTTTATCCTTTAACCCTTTATCGATTATGATTCCACATAATTAGTTCCTCACCTATTCTAGTATTGTTGTTGAGACATTTCAAGTGCACCTTAATCTGTCTACCACATATTTTTTCAGCTCTAATAAGATATATATGTAATGTTAGCACATAAGTATGTCAAAATATTCGTACAAGACAAGAACCAATAGGACCGATATTTATAGTTTTTTTGAACAATTAAGAATTTCAGACAATATTGGGTTAGAGAACTTATTACGTCCACGTTGAAATTGATGGAGCAATATTTAAATTATATTATAAGATCCAGGTAGGGCTGTAAATCCAATATTACCTTTTTAAGCAACATTATCTCGTTCCTACCTTCAACCAAAGAAGCTATTCGAACTTCAATTCTCTCAAAACGATGGTATAATCAGTGGTCTCGTGTTCCCTTTCTCATTTTCAATTGTGATGATACGACTATACGAGAGACTTTACCTTCTCTGAGTTCATTGACCGTACTATAATTATGCTCGATTGCTCCAAGCTGAAGAAATTTGAATTGCAGTTTACTATGGCCTAAGTTGATTCCCATAATTCGGTTTGCTGTTAGAAAACATGTGGAAGAGGTAATGCTGCATCCCTGTTAGAATTCACCAGTTTTGGAAAATATAGTCGTCATATTATCCGGATTTGAGGGAACGGGTTTTTTGGTTGAAGTTTCTAAAAAATTGTTAGGCTTCCAAAGATGTTATCGACATACAACTATTGAGTTATGTCCTAGCCCCTATTATGTAGAAGATGTTTAATGGTAGTTGGACCGGTATGGGATACTGTTAATATTTGTTGTTTAATAAATTGTCAGTAAATGCAATAATTGCACTAATTGGGAAAAATCCAACACCGCGTATACGTTGGCAAATTAAGAGCCATAAAACTGATATTGGAACACATTTTGAATTATTGGAGTGTCGGTTAAATTTAGACCAGAATTTAGACCAGAATTTAACCGACACTCCAATAATTCAAAATGTGGCTGTTCCAATATCAGTTTTATGGCTCTTAATTTGCCAACGTATACGCGGTATTGGATTTTTCCCAATTAGTGCAATTATTGCATTTACCGACAATTTATGAAACAAAAAATATCAACAATCTCCACCTTGTTTAAAAATTGTCGAACTTCCTTTAAAAGTTTAGTATTCGCGAATGCCAATCAAGTTCAAACAATGTTTGAACTTATTGGTCGGAAGAGGCTTTGTCAGCATGTCGGCTGGATTATCCGTAGTACCAATTTTATTAACTCCGATATTGCCTTAAGAAATAATATCTCGAATAAAATGGTACTTCACGTCAATGTGCTTTGTCCGTTCGTGAAACATTTGATCCTTCGTCAGACAAATCGCACTTTGACTATCGCAATGTATGAAAATCTTCTGTAAATTTGAACTGAGTTCGTCGACTAAGCCTCGTAGCCAAATAGCTTCTTTTACAGCTTCAACTACCGTCATATATTCTGCTTCGGTAGTGGACAATGCAACTGTAGGCTGTAAAGTAGCTTTCCAACTGATAGCGCTACTGCCAAGAGTAAACACATATCCCGTAATGGACCTCCTTCTGTCAAGATCACCTGCATAGTCTGAATCAACATAACCAACCACCATGTTCTTACTCCTTCCAAATTCCAAACAAGTGTTAGTAGTACCCCTTAAGTATCTTAAAATCCATTTCACAGCGTGTCAATGTTCTTTTCCCGGATTTGACATGTATCGACTAACAACACTGACTGCATGCGAAATGTCCGGGCGAGTACATACCATAGCATACATGATACTACCAACAACACTTGAGTAAGGAACATGCGACATATACTTAGTATCTTTCTCGAACTTGGGACATAGAGTAGCTGAAAGTCGAAAAATGAGCAGCAATCAGAGTACTTACAGGTTTGGCATTTTTCATGCCAAAGCGCTCCAACACTTTCTCGACAAAACTTGTCTGAGTTAGATAAAGCTTTCTTGCAGCTCTATTCCTTTGGATCTCCATGCCGAGAATTTTCTTAGCAGCTCCTAAATCTTTCATCTCGAATTCACCGCTAAGCTCCTCTTTCAACCTGTTGATATCAGACTTATCCTTGGCAGCAATGAACATATCATCAACATAAAGCAGCAAATAAATGAATGAGCCATTCGCAAGCTTCTTAAAATATACACAGCTATCGTAACGACTCCTTGAATAGTTGTGCCCAACCATGAAGGAATCAAACCGCTTATACCATTGCCGAGGTGATTGCTTTAATCCGTATAGCGACTTTCTCAACAAGCAAACATGGTCTTCTTTGCCTTCAACTTCAAAACCCTCTGGTTGTTTCATATAAATCTGCTCCTCCAATTCTGCATCCAAGAAAGCAGTCTTGACATCAAGTTACTCTAACTCCAAGTCATGCATAGCAACCAAAGCAAGCAAGACACAAATAGAGCTATGTTTAACAACAGGTGAAAAGACATCATTGAAATCAATGCCTTGAACCTGACTATAGCCCTTAGCCACCAAGCGTGCCTTGTATCTAGCATCCTCCACGCCAGGAATGCCATCTTTTCTTTTGAAGACCCATTTGCAACCGACAATCTTCTTATCCTTAGGCGGTTTCACCAACTCCCACGTTTTGTTCTTGTGTAGAGATTCAATCTCCTCTTGCATAGCTATCAGCCATTTTGCAGAATCATCACGAGAAATGGCTTCTGAATATGTGGAAGGTTCACTGATTCCTTCTGTCTCTTGTGCCGCGACAAAGGCATAAGTAACATAATCTGCAAATTCTGTCGGCCTTTTTCTCTTTCTTTCGGGCCTACTTTCAACAATGGGCTACTCCACTTGTTCGCCAACAGTAGGTTCTTCTACTTCAAGAGGTTGAGATGCTTGTTTAGAATTATTTTCCTCAATAGTATCTACCGGAGCGAACGAGTACTCCACCTCGATTGGGACCTCCACCTGCTTGTTTAATTTCTCTTCGTTATCAGCTAGAACTGTAAGCTCCTTTTTCGGATGATGCATGGCAGATTCATCAAACACAACATTTCTGCTGATTATGGACTTTGGTGACTTGGGATCAAGAAGCCAAACTTTATATCCCTTCACACCATCAGGATAGCCAATAAAGACTCCCTTTTTGGCTCTCGGCTCCAATTTTCCATCATTGACATGGACATAAATAGGACAGCCGAAAATCCTCAGATCAGAATAATCAGCAGGTTTGCCAGACCATAACTCTTCAGGAGTTTTACAGTCAATAGAAGCGTACGGGGAGCGATTCACCAAATAAGCAGCTGTCGAAGCTGCTTCTGCCCAAAACACTTGAGATAAGCCAGAATTTGACAGCATGCATCGAACTTTCTCCAACAGCGTTCTGTTCATCCGTTCAACTACGCCATTTTGTTGCAGAGTTCCCGGAACTGTAAGATGTCTTAAGATGCCCGCATCTGTTCAAAACGTGTCAAATTCTTCATTATAAAACTCGAGGCCATTATCTGTGCGAAGCCGCTTAATCTTCCTGCCAGTCTGGTTCTCCACTAAGGCTTTCCACTGCTTGAAAGTGACAAAGACATCACTCTTGTGTTTCAAGAAGTATGTCCAAACCTTCCTTGAATAGTCGTCAATAAAGGTGAGCATGTAGCGAGCGCCACATTTTAAAGGAACACGTGCGGGTCCCCAAAGATTCGAGTGAATATAGTCCAAAGTACCTTTTGTTTTGTGAACACCGCCACTAAAGCCAACTCTTTTGTGTTTGCTGAAAATGCAATGCTCACAAAACTCTAATTTGGAAGTACTTTGACCACAAAGGAGACCCCTCTTACTGAGTATGGACAAGCTTTTTTCACTCATGTGGCCAAGCCTCATATGCCACAATTTTGTGACATCTGAATCTGTCATCGAGGATGAAACCGTGACAGAACCGGTCACTGTTGATCCTTGTAGCACATACAATCTCCCAACTTTTCTAGCTTTCATCACAACGAGAGCACCTTTCAAAATGATTGAGAATATGAATTGCAGAATTTGAAGAATTTTACATGATCTGCTGATTCTTTTGGTAGATGAACTGTAGTCTTTTCTTTGTCACTTAGGTTGTAATTTCTGTTTTAATTATCTAATTTCAGAAATATGAGCTCTTGTTCTTTTATCGTTGTTCTTAGTGTATACCAGTTCTTTTTTAAACAGATCTGAAGAGGGTAAAACCACTAATCTTTCATCGTTCTCGTGTTCGATGTTGTTAAGTTTCAACAAGAGTACTAGTGAAGATCGTCATTGTAATGTTCAAAATGTCTCAAAACATGTTGAGGCTTTCAAGATGTTCTCAACACGCTGTTGTTGAATAGCTAGATTCTTGTAAGCCTAATTTGCCGAAATATGTGCAAGTTACAGTAACTTTTTGTTGTAAACTTTAGTGTTGGTTTATTTGGTACATGAACTGTGGAAATTTTTCACATTAAACTTTGTCTAATAGCACAAGAAACAGATACTAATGTTGTTGTTTGATGTGCGAATATATTTTTTTGCTGGTCATGCAATAATTTATCAACTCATGATTTGTTAAGTTTTCGAACAACATTTGATAAATTGATTATCTAATCAGCAAAGATAAATAAGTTAAGTAGTTAACATTACATAAGCAGTTTTAATTGTTAAGTTTTTGAACAAATTGAATATCTGAGTGGCAAAATAAATAAGTTAGATATTTCAATTTAATCTAAGAACATATTTAATCTACAATTTCTTGAATTTGTAAGTTATTCAACCTAATAGTAGATTAATTAGTTTCAAATTTCAATTAATTTCGAAATTTAATAATTAATGTAGCTCCAAGCCACCAACATGTATTGCACAAAAATGGAAAACACTTTACCCGGTTCAGGCTAAAACAGAGCTGATTTCACCGGACCAAAGACAATGACCAATTGTGCACATTTACCGATTTCCTAACCCTAACCTTACCAATTGCAGTCAAAGATGGACTCTTCAGCTTCGAATTGAGTGAGATTCCGAATCGGAGAGCTGTAATCCTGCTGTTTACGAGCAGTATGTATCCTGCTGCTTTTCTTCTGTCAGTATTCTGCTGTTGATGTATCCGCCAATCAACGACTCTTCCATAGAAACAATGGAAGCGAGATCTGGAGTTAGAAGCAGAAGAATCAAGTCACGCAACGAGAAAGATCGAATCAGTGATTTGCCGGATTCAATAATTCAGCATATCCTCTCTTTTCTGCCGACAACTAGAGATGCTGTTAGGACCGGCATTTTATCCAAAAGATGGCGGAGTCTGTGGGCTCATCTTCCTGTTCTCATCTTCAATTGTTCTCGTACATCAGGTAAAAAATACTTGAGATTTATTGAAAATATCTTAATTCTTCACGAATGCCCCAAAATTAAGAAATTCCACCTAGAATATGGTTATCGAGTGGTCAAGGATCCTCAGTTTACTGCGAAAATCCGTTTTGCTATTAGAAAATGCGTGGAAGAACTAATCTTGATTTTCCATCGTCCTGAGATGTCGATTTTGTTGCCCATTTCCCTCTTTGACACTGCTTCATTAGTTAGATTGGAGATGGTTAATGGTTGTTTTAAGCCCAACTGGAGAGCAAACTTGCCATCTCTCAAGTCACTAAAGCTGAGTTTTGATGGCCCTGACAATAATTGTAGTGAAGGGATTGAAAATATTGTTTCTGGTAGTCCGTTGCTTAAGTGCTTTGAATTCCGGGGATATATGCTGGATGGTGTTGCTATATTTTCCAAATCTCTGAAAGTATTGACTTTTATCGATGTTGAAGTACCAGCGTCAGTGACCTTGAAAATTTCTTGTCCCAACCTTGTGGAATTCAATGTGGCCTCGGAATATTGGGAGAACTACTGCTATTCTGATATAATGATCGAAAATATTTTGTTAGGATGTCCGATCATTCAGTCTCTTAAAATAGCTCATTGTTTTGGGTTTAATAAGCTTGTTATTGCTTCAAAATCATTGAAAGTATTACGCTTACAATCTCTCCAAGGTGCACGGATCGAAATTTCGTGTCCAAATCTTGAGAAATTGGATATATTGCTTTCGGATATTGAAGATGTCAAAGTGGTGAATCCGCCATCTTCAGTTTGTGTCACCCTTGATATTCAAGAATGTGATGGTGATGATTTGTTTAAGGAGTTGCTTGAGCAGTTTCAACATGTGAATAAGATAATAATGGAGTGGGTCTTCCTCAAGGTATGTTCTAAACCTATACATCATTTAATTTGTGATGACAATCAAGCGAAAATATGATAGCATAACTTTATAGTTCATTATATATTTACGTTTCGTTTACGGGTCTTCATTTCTTTATGCTTGAAGATTGTGTCAGAATTATATGCCGAAGATCACCAATTGCAACAGTTAAACTACAAATGCTTGACCGTGAGTGTTGGTGACTTTCTTTTTGCCATTCCTGGAATTACGTATGCCCTTCATTCACCAAGGCTTGAGAGTTTTGTTATCAAGTTCACTTCAAAGTCCAAGGAGGTAAAATTTCTTGGAACAAATTATGCAATATGTATGGTGGATCAACTAAATTTGTACTTAACTTTTCACTGTGTATCAAAACAAGTTATGACATTTCATGAAGTTTTGCTACCATTGTTTGTTCGGTTCATCGTACTGACCAATTCTATCCTCAGTACATGTCGGATGGAGAACTCCAAGACTTGATGATTTCTAGATCAAACTACTGGAACACTCACTGGTCCTCTGGTCTTAGTTGTTTGGTGTCACATTTAAAGACCGTTGAGATAATTGGTCTGCATGAGACCGACTATAATTGTAAGTTTGAGCTTGAGTTCATTGAGTTCCTGTTGAAGAGCGCACAAGAATTGAAGAAGATGACTGTTTCATTACAAAAATGCAGAAAAGATTTCGTGATTGAATTTTCTCAGAAATTGGTGAGCTTCCCAAGATATTCAAGATTTGCCAATGTGGAGTTGTTATGTTCTACCTAGCTAGGTGTAGCACTTATTAAGAAGAATACTAAAGCTATGTATAAGTTAGAGTTTCCTTTATCTGATCTTATTTTGAATTCTATCATGGAGAATATTTTGTTGTGATTCTTTGGATATTTTGTGGATTGTTGTACCAAAGTAACTTGCTACATCTAGTCATATGGCAAATTTCATCTAGTTTTGTTGTCTTGTAAGGTTGTGCTTTCGGCTTGTACTTTGAGTTTTGCCAAATTGGTAAAGATAGTCATTGCAAGAGAAGATTACGCATTAAATTTTGTTTTTGAAGTTTCTCGAAACAAGTCGAGGTTTCCAACATATATGAAGTTTAAGTAACTTTTTGTTGTAATTTTTGGTGCTGGTCATTTGTTGTTGGCACTTGTCTTAAGTTTTTATTTACTCTTCGTATTTGAATGATTTGCAAGAGAACTACAAATGTGATTTTTGTCTATACTTAGGTGAGAATTGTTGATTGCTGGCCTCTCCGAGATAAATGGAAGGTTTTTCTCAATTTTATTAAGTTTTAATATTTTGAGCACTAGAGATGCAAGAGTTTTACAATAGTTGATCGTATACACGTGGTACAAGTGAGAAATTTGGTGTTTGAATATTTCAATTTTTCCTATATTTGGTATATTTCATACGCTATTATACACTGCACCCGATTCTTGATTGGACTTTTCATTATAAACTGGACACATATTCATTTATGGAATTTAAAATTCAAAAATAAATTAAAAATCCATTGAAGTGTGGGGTCCTTCCATCCTACACGGAGGACCGTGTCTATTTTAAAAGCAACCGAATAAAAACTAAAATTCTAAATTTTAAAAGTCGCGAGTTTGAGTCCACACTTGAGTGTTTAATTATTATTATCGGTGCATTATAAGAATTTTTTTTGAAAAATAAAATCAACTCACAATGATTCATTGAGTTTTCGTATGACATTCAATAAATTTGATATTTAAGAGTAAATATTAATTAAGCCATTTTAATAAATATGAAATATTTAAGGTACCGAACCGTAGGGGTGAGCAAAACTTGATTCGGTCAAAAAATCAAACTGAACCGATCCGAAATCCAAATTCTAGAAAAATAAAAACCAAAACCGAACCAAATATAGTTCGGTTCGGTACGGTCCGAACTGAATAATTTCGGTTTGGACTTGGTTTGAGTTGGTTAAAACTGAATTAATGGTACTAAATAACTATAACTTTTATCATTAATTATTTAAATGTTAATTAACACAACAATATAATGTATATTGTTCGCTCTCGAAATGTACGCCTAGCAAGTGCACTAGGATCGATTGTAGTTTGATGAGCACAAGGTCGTATTTCACAGGGAGCAATTGTTGACAAGTTCATGTAAATTACTAATGAACTGATGGTGGTTGATTTTATCTATTTGACAAGAGTTGATTTAGTGATTAATCTAAAGTGTATGAATTTAATGAGTAAACAAGAGAAAGAGATAAAGACAGTGAGACAAGTACAGGGACAACCTTCTGGTTACTGCATTGGTTGTTATATTCATTTAGTGACAATGATATGGTGAAATGATTTAGCACTTTTATCCAATATCTCTTTACTTCCCCTAGGCGTAGCAAAGCTTCAAGTTGATATACAAATCTCCCCTAAGTCTCATTGCATACTTCACTCGACAATAAGTAAGAAGTTCTACAGAAATAGATGCTAACAGAATCCACAATCTTCCCTAGATCTCATGCGAATTAAGTGTTAATATGAGAGTCCATCCTATCTAATCTCCCCTAGGTCTCAAAGATAGAATTAATATGCAAACATGATCAAGGTTTGAGCAGTTAAGCACACATTAACCAACAATTCACCAAATAGTCACAGATCAACACAGACAACCAACACAGCAACCTCACAAGGTTGCCACCTGCAAAGGAAACTACTCACACTTCATAGAAGAAACAGAAGTAGATACCATAAATACGAACATAATCTCACCTCCTTGATGGGGAAGAAGACAAGAGTAGTTAATACAGGACACACTAAAGGAAGAATGTCTAACTTCCTATGCAAGAGAGTATTATATCATTTTCTCTCTTACCAAAATATCTGGAAATATAGAAATACTAAATTACTAGGTCCACAATTAAGAGACGTGGCCTCATATTGTTCAAGTGATAAAATATCTAAACAAGTACAAAAGTACTTAAGAAGCTGTCGAAATCCAGTTGCCCACTCCTCTTTTTGCAGCAATCACATCGCTCCCATCTCTCCTCTACGTGTCCAATCCACTGCTGCTACGTGTACCCGCCTTTTTGCTCCATTTTTCGCTCCAAACAGCAGCTTTTCCAAGCATCCAGGCTGCAACCTTCATTTTCTCTAGTTTCTGCAATTTGCTAACATTTTTCCAATACAAACTTGATTTTTGCACAAATAATCACACAAAATGTGCCTAATAATTGACTACAAATTTACACTTATCATATATGAAGTAATATTTAACACATATTTATGGTTAAATAATAGTAAATGAACTATATTTTAATAAAAAATATTTCTTCAAGATGATAAAGTCACTTATTATTAATAATTATTATTCTAAATGAAGCAATTTACGTATTAGATTTTGAAATTGAAAATTGCTTGTGTACTTTACGTTCCACTAAGAATAAAACTAGAAACCCAAACCACACCAAATTGAGAAAGTATAAGAACATAGAATTAACATTAGAAGCACAATAAAAGAACTTTATAATTAGGTTGAGTTGACTGTACTGGTTTTAGTGCATTGGTGCGACATATAACTATGAAATGCTAGAGAGTCCGATTATGATATTTGTAGGATTTATGCTTTAGTATATATAAATTTTTATTGTTATTAGTAATTTGGTTCGGTT
>CAOJBJ014734483.1:0-12210 GCA_948291685.1 Euphorbia celastroides | reverse complement strand
AGTTAGATGTGTTTGTATTGGAAGGTAAATGAAGCTTTTATATTTAATATGTACATGTTGAACTAAGGTTAAATTCTTAAGAGAATAATGTTGTGTTAGGTATTGAAAATATGTTGTATAAAAATTTCCGTTGTGTTTATGGGTTTTGTAAATAAATGTAGAAGTGTAACACATTTGGAAAATGTGTGAGTGTGAAATAAAGAAAAAATCTAGTTCTCTATTTTCTCTAATTTTGACCTAATAGTCATTTCTAGTCAAACCTAGTCAGAGGATCCTTACCCCATCTTAGCTATCTCTTGCCATAATTTCATACTGCCATCTATCTCCTTCTTCTCCTTTATATTTGTAAATAATCTTCATTCTCCGTATCATAAAAACTCTTACAAACAAAAACTTTCTCAATCACTTTCTCCCGACTAATGGATGCTCCCATTACTCCTCCCACTTTAGAAAGAGCTACTCAGCTTTTCATGGTTGAGTTATCAGCTGATGGGGTAAACGCCCTTCACAGGCACCTAAGGAGCGATTCTCAATGTTTAGCCAAATTTGATGAATTTCAATACGGGGATACCCCCTTACATCATGCTGTAAGAAACGATGATGTGAAACTTTGTGTGGAAGTATTTGATCTATATCCAAAATTTGCCACCCGATTGGTCCAAGGATACTCCCCTCTCCACCTTGCAGTGCAATCGAACAAGAGGCCCATTATTCAAGTCTTTGCGGAGAAATTCCCTCCTTCAAATCAGAGTTATGGGCCAAGATAGCATGACACCCTTCCTTACTTGCATATCACTAGGCAATACGAATGCCTTTAAGGTTTTTCTCTTGTCATGTCCCGAAGCCTTGGCGCACACGACTTCTAGTCTGGAGAATGGACTCCATCTAGCTGTTTTTGAAAGTAACTCAGTTGCTCTCACCCTTATGCTCAATACGCTTAAGAAGAATGGTGACCTTTCCAAAGATGAGTGGAGGAAAAGTATTTTAAACAAGCAGTACATAGATGAAATATTGTCTTGTATTTATGTTGTGAACCACATCGATTTGAGATACTTTCATAATTTTGCTCTCTGACTTTTATTATCTTTTTCAGCCATATTAATTTTTATCTCCTATGTTTAATTGTCTAGGGATTCAAAAGGTTAATGGCGTATATATTCAAGCAAAAAACTGGAACAACCAAACACCACTTGAGTTTGCAAAGTCAAAAGGAAATCAAACTGTTGTGAGATCATTGCGCCGGGTTAGGTACAAAATTTTCTTAGACCCGTGACTCCTGATAAGCAAATGGGTCAGCTATTTTACCAAGTTTGCAAACATGGACCCTAACAAAGACAAAGACATTGTGTTAGTTGCGATTGTTCTATTGTATACCCTTCTATATCAAGTGGCCTTCAAACCTCCAGGAGGACTTGATGATAAAGGTCTTTCCAGATTGGATGAAGGACTATTAGAATCCACCATATTCTTGAGCATGCATGCGCTCTCTTTTATGATTTGTTTGTTAGTGATGATTCTAATCCGAGACTCCTGGTAAGCAATTGGGTCAACTATTTTGCCAAGTTTGCAAACATGGACCCTGACAAAGACAAAGGCACTGTGTTAGTTGCGGTTGTTCTATTGTATACCCTTCTATATCAAGTGACCTTCAAACCTCCAAGTGGACTTGACGATAAAGGTCTTTCCAGATTAGATGAGGTCTATTAGAATCCACCATATTCTTGAGCATACATGCGCTCTCTTTTAGGATTTGTTTGTCAGTGATGATTCCAATCAGTGTCCCTTTCAGTGTAGAGATATGTGTGACCATCATTTTTAGTTTGATTTTGTACTCTAATGCAGTACAAAGGATTTCACCTATGCATGAGAGAGATGAAGTTCGCCGACCGTTTACTATAATTTCGATTTTAGTTACTCCCATATGGTTTGTTGTTAGGATAATTTTGAAGAAAATGTTACTGTTAGTAATTTATGCATGTATGGAGCGTCCCGGGTCGATTTAGAGAAGTATTCGAGTGGTTTCTCTTATGTAAGGTTTTACCTAGGTCTTTAGTTTTTTGTCTCTTTCGTTTTTTGGTTTCTTTCCTTCATAAATATTACAGTTAAATGTGTTTGCATTGGAAAGTAAATGAAGCTTTTATATTTAATATGTATATGTTGAATTAAGGTTAAATGCTTAAGAGAATAATGTTGTGTTAGGTATTGAGAATAATGTTGTATAAAAATTTCCGTTGTGTTTATGGGTTTTGTAAATAAATGTAGAAGTGTAACACATTTGGAAAATGTGTGAGTGTGAAATAAAGAAAAAATCTAGTTCTCTATTTTCTCTAATTTTGACCCAATAGTCATTTCTAGTCAAACCTAGTCAGAGGATCCTTACCCCATCTTAGCTATCTCTTGCCATAATTTTATACTGTCATCTATCTCCTTCTTCTCCTTTATATTTGTGAATAATCTTCATTCTCTGTATCACAAAAACTCTTACAAACAAAAACTTTCTCAGTTACTTTCTCCTGACTAATGGATGCTCTAATTACTCCTCCCACTTCAGAAGGAGCTACTCAGCTTTTCATGGTTATCAACTGATGGGGTAAACTCCCTTCACAGGCACCTAAGGAGCGATTCTCAATGTTTAGCCAAAGTTGATGAATTTCACTACGGGGATACCCTCTTACATCATGCTGTGAGAATCGATGATGTGAAACTTTGCATGGAAGTATTGAATCTATATCCAAAATTTGCCACCCGATTGGTCCAAGGATACTCCCCTCTCCACCTTGCAGTGCAATCGAACAAGAGTCCCATTATCCAAGTCTTTGCGGAGAAATTCCCTCCTTCAATCAGAGTTACGGGCCAAGATAGCATGACACCCTTCCTTACTTGCATATCACTAGGCAATACGAATGCCTTAAAGGTTTTTCTCTTGTTATGTCCCGAAACCTTGGCGCACACGACTTCTAGTCTGGAGAATGGACTCCATCTAGCTGTTTTTGAAAGTAACTGGGTTGCTCTCACCCTTATGCTCAATACACTTAAGAAGACTGATGACCTTTCCTAAGACGAGTGGAGGAAAAGTATTTTAAACAAGCCGCACATAGATGAAATATTGTCTTGCATTTATGTTGTGAACCACAGTGATTTGAGGTACTTTCATAATTTTTCTCTCTGACTTTTATTGTCTTTTTCAACCATATTAATTTTTATCTCCTATGTTTAATTGTCTAGGGATTCAAAAGGTTAATGGAGTATAGTAATTTGAATCCCACATTTCTTGATATTTTAGCCAAAAACCGGAACAACCAAACACCACTTGAGTTTGCAGAGTCCAAAGAAAATCAAACACTTGTGAGATCATCGCGCCGACTTAGGTACAACATTTTCTTAGACCCGAGACTCCTCGTAAGCAATTTGTTCAGCTATTTTGCCAAGTTTACAAACATGGACCCTAACAAAGACAATTGCATTGTATTAGTTATTGTTGTTCTATTGTATACCCTTCTATATCAAGTGACCTTCAACTCTCCCAGAGGACTTGACGATAAAGGTCTTTCCAGATTGGATGAAGGTCTATTAGAATCCACCATATTCTTGAGCACGCATACGCTCTCTTTTATGATTTGTTTGTTAGTGATGATTCTAATCAGTGTCCCTTTCAGTGTGGAGATATGTGTGACCATCATTTTTAGTTTGATTTTGTACTCTAATGCAGTACAGAGGATTTCGCTTGAGCATAAGAGAGATAAAGTTCACCGACTGTTTGCTATCATTTTGATTTTAGTTACTCCTATATGGTTTGTTGTTAGAATAATTTTGAAGAAAATGTTACCATTAGTAATTTATGCCTCTATGGTGTGTCATAGGTCGATTTAGAGAAGTATTCGAGTGGTTTATCTTATGTATGCTTTTAGCTAGGTCTTTCGTTTTTTGTCTCTTTCGTTTTTTGGTTTCTTTCCTTAAAAAAAATTCTAGTTAGATGTGTTTGTATTGGAATGTAAATGAAGCTCATATTGAATTAAGGTTAAATGGTTAAGAGAATAATGTTGTTAGGTTTTGAGAATAATGTTGTATAAAAATTTTCGTTGTGTTTATGGGTTTTGTAAATAAATGTAGAAGTGATACACATTTGGAAAATATGTGCGTGTAAAATGAAGAAAAATCTAGTTTTTATTTTCTCTAATTTTGACCCATTAGTCATTTCTATTCAAACCTAGTCAGAGGATCCTTACCCCATCTTAGCTATCTCTTGCCACAATTTCATACTGTCATCTATCTCCTTCTTCTCCTTTATATTTGTGAATAATCTCTATTCTCCGTATCACAAAAAGTCTTACAAACAAAAACTTTCTCTGTCACTTTCTCCTGACCAATGGATGCTCGCATTACTCCTCCCACTTCAGTAGGAGGAACTCAGCTTTTCATGGTTGAGTTATAAGTTGATGGGTTAAACGCCCTTCGCAGGCACATAAGGAGCGATTCTCAATTTTTACCCAAATTTGATGAATTTCACTAAAGGGACACCCCCTTACACCTTGCTGTGAGAAACTGTGATGTGAAACTTTGCGTGGAAGTATTGAATCTATATCCAAAATTTGACACCCAATTGGTCCAAGGATAATCCTTTCTCCACCTTGCAGTGCAGTCGAACAATAGACCCATTATCCAAGTTTTTGCGGAGAAATCCCTCCTTCAATCAGAGTTACGGGCCAAGATAGTATGACACCCTTCCTTACTTGCAAATCACTAGGCAATATGAATGCCTTAAAGGTAATTCTCTTGTCATGTCCCACAGCCTTGGCGGACGCAACTTCTAGTATGGAGAATGGACTCCATCTAGCTGTTCTTGAAGGTAACTAGGTTGCTCTCACCCTTATGCTCAATACACTTAAGAAGACTGGTGACCTTTCCAAAGACGAGTGGGGGAAAAGTATTTTAAACAAGCAGCACATAGATGAAATATTGTCTTGCATTTATGTTGTGAACCACAGCGATTTGAGGTACTTTCATAATTTTGCTCTCTGACTTTTATTGTCTTTTTCAGCCATATTAATTTTTATCTCATATGTTTAATTTTCTAGGGATTCAAAAGGTTAATGGAGTATAGTAATTTGAATCCCAAATTTCTTGATATTGAAGCCAAAAACCGGAACAACCAAACACCAGTTGAGTTTGCAGAGTCCAAAGGAAATCAAACACTTGTGAGATCATTGCGCCGGCTTAGGTACAGCATTTTCTTAGACCCGAGACTCCTCGTAAGCAATTTGTTCAGCTATTTTGCCAAGTTTACAAACATGGACCCTAACAAAGACAAAGACATTGTGTTAGTTACGGTTGTTCTATTGTATATCCTTCTATATTTGTGTGTGTATAATGTACCTTATATTTCATGATATTATACACATCTAAACCGATATGCACATATTATAAAATAAGAAAAAAACGTATAAATTACCTTATATTAAGTGTACAAAATATACCTAATTGTGAAACAATAAAAAACTAAACAACAAAAAATATTTAGAATAAATAAAAAAAAATCTAAGTTTTTAATCAAATTGAAATTGAAAAGAAAAAGTCGTGAAATTATAATCTATTGAGGAGTGAAAGGAAATCTAACTTGGGAAGACATCCGATCGGAGAGGAAGATTTTAATATAAGTATATAACCCTAACTAATATTGACAATGAATGTGGGGTCAACTTACAAAATATACTTTGTAGTTTCGTACTTTTGCAAAAACATGATTGTATTTTTTTTAAAAAAATATGCCTGTGGTTTCCATTGTTAGTAAAAACATACATTTTTGTTAGGGAAAAATACAAAAAATATACTGATTTTTAACTTTAATTTCACTCAACTTTTGAGTCATAACCTTTTTACAAAAAAAAATTCAAATTATTAGAGAATTACACGTTATCCTTCTCTTCCCCTATTCAATTTAACTAGAATGAATAAAATTTGAATTGGGATGAGAAAGTTGCAACGTAAAACCCGTTTTGAAGCTAAGAGACTTACTTATATACCATATATACTTTAATGATAATTATCATTTAATTTTCACGAAGGAAAATATAAAATTATTACTCGTACAAATTGAGTTTAATAGACGTAGATGAGCTTTGGGACACCACTGGCTTATAACATGACATTATTCATATACCACAATTATATATAACTTTGGTTCAATTTCCCTTAAAGTTCCTTAACTAATTTACAAATAATTATGCTAACTACACCCAATGAATTTTTTGGGAGAACTAAGAAGAGGCTGATTATTGTACCCGGGTTTTCTAGTAATGATCCATTTGTACCGCTTCAACACTATCCCAATAAAGGGATTGAAATAAAAAGGAGACTCTCTATTGTTGTAGACAACTCGAATCATGTGATGAACCAAAAATAGTGAAAGAACATATAGCATCTTATGTCAAATCCATGTAGCCAAGTTTTCTCAAAATAATTGAAAGCTTTTCAAATTCCTACTTGTAAAGATGTAAGGAGCATATAATAAAGCTTTTTTTAAAAAAATTGAAAATATATTTACTTCGATGTATTAATATTTAATATTTGAAAGTATATCTCATGAATTCTTTTCACTATATATGAAGTTAAGTCCACTACATTGGGAGTGGAAGGTGATAAGGAGACACGAGAGGTAGAATATGAATATATTCTTGTGGAATATATCATGAGTCAAGAGCTTATGCAATTTTAAAAACTTTAATCCAGTTGGATATAATCACTAGATGTTTAAATTTGGTAAAAGGAAATTTAATTTTTAGTTAAATATGTAATTTTTTTTCTCTAAACTTGATAACTTTGTTAAATGTCACCGCGAACTTAAGCATGTCATTTATAACACTTCGCAAAATCTCATCATACTCTCTCCTTGAACTTAACGAAGATGTACCAGATCGACTATCCCCTAAAATCACGTGTCAACTTCTAATTTACTTCAATTTTTTGAAAATATAAGTTTATCGATTTTCTTTTTTCAAATAGCAATTATCATGAGGCATTGAAGGGATAGTTGGATACATTTTTATCAAGTTGAGAAAGAGTACGGTAATGTTTTTCCAAGATTGCGGGCTACACAAAATAAGTGAAAATTTACTCTGACAGATAGACAAAAATTGTCAAGATCAACAGCAAACTATATTTTCCCTACTGTAATGGCGATATTTTATTATCAAAAAGATCTAAAATTATAAATCAATACAATAGAGAATGTAAAATTGTAAACTTTTATTGTTATTTTTTTTAAATGGAGGGGTGTTTATTTTTTCTATTTTCTAATAAGTTGTTTTCCATGACCTCCAAAATCCTGAGAAGTCTACATGTTTCTTCTCATATAGAACAGAAGCGTTTATGTGACTTTGTTTTGGAGAGTAAATGAATATTTTAGACAAATTTACTAAATAAATTAGTGGTTTTTGCCAAACTAACAGAAGATAATTATGGATTATTTTCATAACAACAAACGTTTAGGGTGTGTTTGGAAAGGTTCTTTTGAGAGAATTCAATTTAATTGAATTCATTTTCATCAATTTTCTTGTTTGGAACAAGAAAGTATGGAAAAGAAATAAATTAATATAAAAATTAGTTTCTTGCAAATGCAATAACTACAAATCACTAAAAAAAACACATGATTATGCGAGAATTCAATTGATTATTGTGTTATGCATATCATTTTACAATATTACTTTGGACATCTCATTCTTTACTTTATGTATATTAATATCTTACCTTTTTAGTAAATTTTTTATTTTTGATGGAATTGTACATAGAAGCATAATTTCATACAACTTTTTGGAATTTTTTATTTTTTTACGAAACCGGTCCCTAAAATATATTTTGGCCAAATGCATCGGAACTCCCCTGAACTTGTCCATTTTTCTATCCGGTCACCCTGAACTTTCAAAAGTTTCTCTCGCCCCATGAACTTTCTAAAAGTTTCTCTCGCTCCCTTTAAAAACTTTCAAAGTTTCTCTCATCCCCCTGTGTGTTATTTATCGACTTCTGACTAGTTTGACTTTTCAAACATGACATCCAATCAAAAGTTGACACGTGGCACTTAGGGGTGAAAGAAACTTTTGAAAGTTTTTAAAAGAGGTGAGGGAAACTTTTAAAAAGTTCAGGGGAGCGGACAAAAAAATGGACAAGTTCAGGAGGGTCTCAATGCATTAAGCCATGTATTTTTCATATTTTTAAGCCCTTCCACAAATATTTTTTAAAAAATTATTGGACCAAACTTATTTTCTTTAGTTTCCGCATTTTTCATAATTTTTAAAGATTTTTTATTTTTACCAAATCGGGTCCCAAAACGTATTTTCACATTTTCGATGCTTCTGGATGCAGTTGATTGGCTTGCAAAGCATCCTAATTATGTTGGAACGTTTTTTGCATGTCTTGAAGATTTACATATGGAGTAGTTACAAAGAAAAATGAAATGTTGAAGTCACATAAGGGATTAAAAAATATAACGGAACTCAATATATGGAACTTGATTTTGAGATTTTGAAATTTGAATTATTTATTTCATATTAAAGTTATGACTATGAAACTCATTTTATAATAACAGTAACTCATTTACAATATTGATGGTGATGTTGATTTTAATATTTGTAGAATCTAATTGCAATTTATAGTTTTTTTTTGTTACTTAAATTAATTTTTAAGCTAAAATTAATTACAATGTTGCATTATATGATAATGAGAAACATTTGGAAAGAGTTAATCAAAACATTGTTTGTATTAGTTGTCGAAACGTAATGTACAAAGGACAATTCTGAAAATAAATATAAAAAATTGCTTATCTTTTAATTAAATTCTTTTATTCGATTTGAGTTTCCAAACATGGGAATTCAAGATAGAATATGAATTGAACTCTATCAATCTAAATCAATTCAATTCTTTTCTTTTCTATTAAAGAATTTGTTCCAAACACATCCTTAGTTATAAATTTAGAGGCATCAGATTATTTCACATATTAACTATTGAGTTACTTGACCAACGTTGGATTCTGATAAAATAACGGACTCCACTCTTTAGAAAAGAAAAAAAAATTCTGTCCCTGCCTCAAACACTCATCTTTTTACACTTTTTTTTTATATCTTTACTTGTATAATTGTACAAATTAATTAAACATTTCAGCCAAATATCAACATTACAAAGTAGTCTCGTGCACAAAACATCACACACTAATTACAGGCAACTTAACCATCACACATGCCAGTAACTAAAATCATTGCTCTAAGAGTGATTGGAATTGTTGTCATTGCTATCATCCCAAAATTGAATCGCACAAACTTTTCATATAACAACATATTTTAGATTTTGACAATACATTTTCATTTTCATCTATTATATATTTAAATTGCTTTCTCAAATCTAAAATCTGCAGCTCATAAGAAAAGCTTCAAAATGGAGCTTTCTGAAAAAGCAATTCCAGTCGGGCTCTACGGCAACCCGGAATATCAAACTTGCAAATGATCTTCTAAACAGGCAATGTTCCACTTCCACCACAAGTGCTGCAAGATCTAGCAGAAGAGCACTTTGTGCAGTAACTCCACTTCTTTGGTAGCCTGAAAGCAATACAAGTTCACACCAAGTCACAAACAATAACCGAAAAACTGAGCCTTAATCCCACGCTAAGTGAGCCAGTAAATTCATAGTTAGAAATATACGCTGCAGTGTATCGAGTGGCCATGTTCTTTGCATTCAATCTCGCCTTCTCAGCACTTGCTTCTGTTAGTCTCTTTAGCACGAATCCTTCGCCTTTGCATTCAGAGCATATGCCCGAACCATTACAATCTTTGCATTCTTTCAGTTGCACCTTCATTTTGATATCAATGCAGCTCAATAGAAGCATCTAACGTTGTAAAGCGTGACTCCCGAATCGAATTGTAAGATTCAGTTTAAGTTCACAGAAACATCAAAATAGATCATTTAACAAGTTTGACTTAAGATATTATCATATTTTGATCCAGAAATGCAATTTAATAAGTTCAGTCATCATCAATTTCTCTTCCATAATTCCACATTTCAACGTAGTATTCTTGATTTTTTTTACAATTCAATTGATTCATTCATCACATGAATTAGAATCAACTTTTAGCCATAGTTATTAAGACGATGAGGCGCACCGAGGCGCGCCCGAAGGCGAGGCGCACCGCCCGAGGCGCGCCCATGGGACACTTTTTCCAAAAAAATAAAAAATTCAAAAAAATTGCAGAATGCCAAAAAATGTTACAGAAAAGCAGAAAATTATTTGTTGAAGGAAAGAGACAACAAGAAAGGGTAAAATTGATAATTACTACTATTAATCTCGCCTAATTAAAAGGAAAATCACTCCTTTCCATCGCTAATACGGATTTACAGTCTAGTTTAAACACAAATTAAGTTTGTTAGGATAGAAAATCAGGTTACATTAATGAAAAAAACCCTGAAAATCTCAAGTGTCCCTGAGGCGTGCCCAAGGCGCACTAAGGCGCACAAAAAAGGCGCACTCAGGCGCGCGCCTCAGGGACACATAGGCGCCCTGCGTTGGCGAGGCGACAAGGCTGTCGCCTCGCCTGAGGCGCGCCCTTAATAACTATGGTTGAGCGTTGAAAAAATGCTGAACACAGCAGCTCTTGGAATGTTAAATGATAATTTTTAGGTCACTGCTGAAATTCAAGTGCTAAAATATCAAGATATTTCTATTATAAGTCAAATTTTTTAGTTTGGGATTTTATTTCTTTGATTGATTATTCATAGCTTAAATATCAACTTACAAAATTATATGACTTTAAATTTGACCAAGGCAATATAATTGAACAACATTAAGATTCTTAATGATGTGGTCGCTTTAGTTGAAAACTTGAAATGTAGAACTATGTCACTTGGACTTATAGAAAGATGGAGGTGGATATAATTAGGTTAGGATTAATTAATATTTTAGGTTTTTAGGTTTTATTCAAAATCTGGACGGTGCACCTATACCCCATAACTTAAAATTTCCATACGGGCTAGGATCTGCTCCTGTATCCGGTACCTGTACTCTAGGTAGCATGGACACGGACACGTGTACGTGTGTCCGACACGACACGGACATGTCGACACAGAAATTTTTAAAATATATGTATTTGGACACGGCGGGGGAAAAAATTTTTAAATATAAATTTTTTCATAATAAAATAGTACCAACGCATAAAGTCATATAATTATTCATAATAAGTCTTACAAAGCAACTAAACAAAATATTCAAAAACTAATAAGAGACCTAAATGACAAACTTGCATTGTCCAACACATCATTATCTTAGAAGATGCCTAATTAATGTTGGAACAACCTCATATGGTTTGCTTTCCTTCTAATTGAATTATATATCAGCCATTAGATTAGGCTACAAGTAGAAACACATAGCATTTGTAGCATGACAGTATTCTGTTATAATGAAAACTCAACTCATAAATTAATTGTTGATAATCAAGTCAAGGGATAATGTTGGCCATGGTAATAAGCAAACGGTACTGTACGTATAATAATTAAAGTGAAAGAGATGTGCAACTCATAATACTTGTCTGACAGCTGTAAAGAAAAGAGTGGAAAATGTGTAGCATGTCTAGAGTTTGATGGGTCAATTCATTTTAAAAGTCAAAGTGAAATTCGCATAGCAGTTATTAATTCATAAATGTAATTTTTCAGATTAGAAGATGCATTAATGTCCACGACAAGAAACCTTATGTGTGTTCGTGAGTGTGTCCTAGCCGTGTCCGATTTCAGAAAGCTGACGTGGCGTTTCCTTTTGAATTTCGGCGTGTCTGACACGTGTCAAACGCGTGTCGTGCGCGTGTCCGTGTCCGATACGTGTCGGACACACACACTCCTACACTTGGCGTGTCCATGCTACCTAGCTTGTAAGGAAGGGCAGAAGCGGAGATACCCTTATTGTGAACCAAAACAGAGGGAAAACTTTAAAGAGAATGAAATGAGAAGTTAGAAAAGAAAGAAGAAGATGAAAGGAAAACAAACCCGCGACTATGCATACGACCCATGGTGAACGGTGAAGAGGAGGCGGAGGCTGCTGCCCGGAGTTCAGTGACGTAAGCACTATTGGGCCGATGAATAATGTCACGAGGGTTTTATCATGTGTAAGATAACAGAGGAATCGGTTTAGTTTGGGGAAAACAACTTGTCATGAATTATGCGCAACACTTCAAGTCAAACTTT
>CAOJBJ014729775.1:0-13447 GCA_948291685.1 Euphorbia celastroides | reverse complement strand
TTGAACAAAACCAACAACGCTTACCATCTCCGCCACTTGATTTTATTGTTTTATCTCCTACACACATGTAATATATACTAAAACCTGGCGGCTGGGGGGGGACAATTGCTCCCGCCCGCTCCCCCCTGCCGCCGTCCCTGCATATGTAAACATACATATACTAAACAAAACATGCTACCATCTCTAGAAACAGGACAACCCACCATAATGGGGGAAATACATAATAACCTAACAACAATGATACTCAAAATATCACATATAAAGCAGTAACTTAGTATCCTTCAACTAACAATTTCAAGAGTCAACAACCATAAAAACTTGTAATTGCACAACAATCTCGACCATCCTTGTTGATTATGAACGATCTTGTTGATAGGGGATAGATCTGGAAACATAAATTGAAAGATAGCTATATATCTTTGCCTTGCATCGTTAGTAGTCCAACCCAATGGAACGTCTATCAGAATCGAGGTGTGCAACAACAATTTTATGTCTGAAGACACTGATCTCAAAGTGAAAAATACAAAGAAACAGCAGATTATTAAGACCAACAAAAAACTAAAGAACAGTAAAAACAAAACCTAATTGAACCGTCAGGGAGAGAGGCGGAGACGACACAACGTTCACCAGTGGGTAGAGGGCGAGTGGAGACAGATCCGGTGTTGGCGAAACAGGAGGGGAGGTGGAGGACAGAGGAGGAGGACGAGGAGACAGATCTGACAGCAATAACGGAGGTGGTCGGACAGGAGGTGGAGGCAAAAACACAGGCGAAGGAGAAAGCAAGGCAGTAGACTTAGTATGGTGGAGCAATCGGCGGTAAAAAACTAAGAAGAAGCAACGCGTGCCGCTGTCGGCGGTGACAGAACAATAAAACTTCAAAACCCTAGCAGAGCTTTTTTTTTTTCTCTACCCTTTTAGTATTGGTGGACAACGGTTTTGAAGATACGACTTTTGAGTTCAATTTTGAAATAAAAAGGGTTAAGATCTGGAGAATTAATTTTTCTGATACTGTTATATTTATTTATCAATATTTATTATTAATAAAGAAATACTTTTACAACTTTTTACCAAATTTCCATTACTTATTCTATCAAAAAGAAATTCTATTAATACCACATATATAATCAATTGGTTGTAGTTCAACTAATACTCCTAATACAGAAGTGAGAGATCATTGGCTTAATAACGAGCCTCTTCTAAATTTTAAGTTGTAAAAAATGTGATATACATATATTAGTATAAGTAGGTACGATTAAGGTATGATTTTATAAAAGGATTCCTACAACTCAAGTCACATATATCTGGAAACATTTTATATCAATATGAAGCTAGTTTCGAAGTGGCAACCTTTTCTATATCTTTTTTGAAATTGCAAATCGATAGATCAATCCTTGGTAGTACGGGAGCAACAGGTTATGATGGTATTTATTCGTGTATCTAACAATAATGATGCAACATATGCTTGTGAAGCTAAGCTTAAAAATGGTTCAATGTCAATTTTTCTTTCGCTGTCCAAAGTATTTGAACTTCTATGTTGTTTTGATTAACTACGTTACAAAATGGAACTATCGAATATTCATCTTTTAAATCAAGAACAAGAAAAGAACAGTGCGTGATTGAGAAAAACAAACAAGAAAGTATATAAAAACACAATATGATTTGTTTTCAACAAATGAAACATTGAGAATAAAACTAGCTCATATTCGTTTTAGAAACTGGCTAATCTATAAAAGGTTGATGATATGAATTTGAAAATGTAGTACTATACAAGCAAGGCCAGGAAAATAATATTATGATAAATTAATGACAAGGTCAATGTAATTATTATGAAATTGGTCCACACAAACTGATGTCTATGTATATGTAAAGCTTATTAAATGCCGTCTAATTTGTTTGTTGCATGGGCCAATTTCTGCAACCACTTTAAATTACATGCGAACTCAAACATTACAGGTCAATACCAATTTCCAAGTACATTGCAATATTTTTATGAAGTATCTTATCACAAAAGGGTTGAAAAGCATACATAAAAATCTCACCCGCATAAATTACCAAAAAATTAGAGTGCATTTACTGAACTAACTGAATTTTAAAAGGAGGTTGTGATTTCATTCACAGAAAGTGAAGTTTTAACCTCCAAATTGAAACACCACAATTTTTGATGGCCAAACGCATTCAGACTCCCTTGAATTTATCCGTTTTTTGTCCCGCATCCATGAACTTTCAAAAGTTTCTCTCGCTCCCCTGAACTTTTGAAAAAATTTATCTCGCCCCCAGAATCGACGTGTCAACTTTTGATAAGATGAAATGTTTGAAAAGTTAAACCAATCAAAAGTCAACACGTGACATTCAGTGGGAGAGAAACATTTTGCAACATTTTGAAAAAACTTGATGAAAGTTCAGGGAGGCGAGAGAAACTTTTGAAAATTCAAGGGTGCCAAACAAAAAAATAGACAAGTTGAAGGGTCCGGATGGATTTAGCCATTTTTTATCTATTCAATTTTTTATGAACCTACATATGAATTCCCTATCTAAATTCATTGAAGCCTCCATATATAATTCTGTCTTCTTTTGTCTAGTGCTCTGAAATTTTCAGAACAATACCTATGATCAATAAAAGATGCATTGCCGTAGTAGTAATTCGTTATTTAATTTTTGTTGCAACAGACTTTTTTTGTAATTTTTCATTCTTTAATAGGAGAGATTGGCTTTACACGGATAAACTATATAGGTGGCCAGCCAAGAATACCAAACTTCTTGAATAAAATAATGAACTCGCAATTTAATTTTTCTTTTTAATTAACAAGTATGTTCATTGAGATACAATGTTCGGAGCTTAATCACATTAAAAGTTCATCACCCCTCTCAACAAATGTATTTAGTGGAGTTTTAACCGTGGTCTCCCCCCACACACTCTGTTACTAATTGGTAGTCGCAATTGAATTCTAGTAAGCTACGAGATTGACACATTATTCCAAAAATCTCACTTTCTAAGTTCCTTTTACTTTTAGGCTTTTGAAAAAACAATATCCAAATGATATTAATGAAATATATATGCTAAACAAAAACAATAAGTATCTTTTAAGTTTTCCTAGAGACAACATATTTCAGCTTTGATATTAAATATCAAATGATCAGAATTAACTAGCATCAAAAGCTAAAGTATGCTTTCATATACCTTTTTAAATTTTAAAACAATAGTATTAAATAAATCTCAAACCAATCATTTAACTATTGCAAAGTATAAGAGAATTGACATTTTAATAAGTGGGCTCAGTCAATTTTTATGGGCCGAAACAACCAAGCCAGCCCATTATGGTGCTTCCTTTAGTTTGCTTTCCAAATCCCTTTATTCATTAGAAAATTTTCTCCACTTCTCCCCATTACCAGAAAATTAGACTTTACCATGACATTTTTCATTCTTTTAGTGCCCACCCAACTTCAAGTCCTGATTTTTCCAATAGTACAACCAATTAGCCGTTGATTGGTCTCATCTAATTGCAGATTTGATTCTCATAATATATCTCTTTTGACTGAACTCATAATATATCTCTTGAGATCTTAGCAAAATTAACTCCAAATTTCGACATATCGTAGTTAGAATCAAGTCAAATATCTTAAAGATAATGACACAATAAATGACAAGATATTGACAAGATAAATCAAGATCGTAATCTGCATAAAATTTGTCAGTAATTAATAATTTCCAATTTGTTTTTCTTCATCACAAATATAGAAGCTAACATGTTTCAATTCAAAAGATTTCTCTTTTCACTTTTTTTCCTTCTTTTGCATCACTATCATCCGTGACTCTACTTCCTATCCTTCTTCTAAGACGCTATCGCCTAGAGCTCAATTGATGAAGAGTTGTCAAATTAAATCTCACCCATGGCTTTTGCTCTTGTAATTTTTTGAGGTTGATGAAGTTGTTTTAGGAGTTGATATCTGTAAATATTTGGAGAAAAGAACTCAAACCTCAGTATTTCATATTTTCTCTAGTTAATAGACAATATCGAATACTATGTTGTTCGTTGTCTTCGCGATTGCAGAATTGTTGGTGGAATCCACCGTAGGTTTAGACACCAACACAATCTCTAAAAAATAATGTGTGGCTTCTTTTTTAGTCGGTCCAGCTATTAAACCACCAACATCTTAGCCAACTCATACTCTATCTCTGTTTGCAACAATTTCAGTTCTGATTTCCGTTTTGTCCTCCAATGTGCTTGCCCGAGCACATAGTTTGCATTTAATATATTGATTTCAATTATATAGCCACTGAACCTTTATAGATCATCAATAGAATTTCAATCAAAACTCAATATAATTTCTATAAAACCTCTTTAGAATCCTATAAATTCTATAGCAGTGTTATATATAAGTTGTATAAACCAAACTAGCTTACAATTGTATTCTTACAATAATTATATAGAGACTGTATAATCGTTCTGTATAATTTATAAATTTGTAAGTTATATTCGAAGAACTTGAGAAAATTTGAAATAATATCTCACATGTTGCTATTTCCGCTTAATGAGAGTTACAACCTAAATGGTGTATGTTAGTAAGTATACTACCATACAACAAACTAAAAGAACAAAATGTTAATCAAATTACAATTAAATGCAAGGTAAATGTAAATTCTACATAGATAAGGTGGCATGTTTTCCAAGTTTTACTGATTGTGAAGATTTTGACCCACAACCTCATGTTTATTGTATTTTTGAAATTTTTTTTGAAAAATGATTACCATTAGACTAAGAGGGTGTTTCTCTTAACTTTTAGATTATAGTTTATAATCCATTATTGGATTATAATCTGATTTTTGAGAAGCTTTGATTTGGAGCTTTTTGCTTTTTTACTTATAAGCTGCTTAAAGGCTAAAAACGAAGGAAACAGAAACACTATAATAAACTAAAAACAGATTATAAGCAGATTATAAGCAATAAGCTATAATCCACAAGATGAGAGAAACACCCCCTAAGTATAGTGGTCACCAAAATAATCAGTTGACAGTGCTATAACAACCTCTCTTTTGTTATTTGTGTGTTGGAAAATTTGGAAAATCGAAACAAATTGGTCTTTAATGTCATCGTACCACCAGAAGATAAACTCATAAGGGCATTCATTTTTTTGGTTCGTTTTCATTATGTAGGAAACTAGTTATTTCATCTTCAGTTCAGATTTATTGGTAAATCTAAGGATGTTATTACTGTAAATCACCTCAACTCGAGGTTTTATTTTAATAAATTTCCGAGTTAGCTGCTTTATTTGTCCAAAGGTACCAAGCTAGTTGGAATGTTTGGCTTTTATTGTAACTATTTCGGTTTGTCTCTAAAAAAAAGTATATCGTTATATAAATAATTATTCATTTGCAGTATTTGTTGTTAAGTGGATTGCCCAGAACTTAAAGTCCAAAGGCCCAAAAGTAATGTGAAGCCCAGCAAGAAACCGGACCAACGTTGCTCTAAAGGAAGAAGTATATAAGCTACTCTTTAACCAGAAATTAGGGTTACGATCATTTTCTCTTTAAGCGCCGATAAAGTTTTCTCTCTGTGTTCATTTTGTGTTCTTCTGCGATTGATGAAGTTTTCAGAGGAGTTTTGTGCTTGAAGATATTTCTTCACTGAAGATGTTCGAGAAAGAAGGTGTACTCGTTCCTTTCTTTCTTGTTCTGTTTGTTTAGCTTGTATATTCTTTTGTTTAAAGAAATTAGGTCAAAGTTGGTTCGGTTTAGGGTTTCATTGCTTGTACTTTGGATTGAATGTTCTTGTGATTGTGATCCCTGACATTGTATCATTCTTTGGCTATTTTCTTCAGCCTTCAGTAATAAAGCAACCCCACAGTATGCACACACACACGAGGACATAGTCTAGAGCTGTAAAAAGCACTAGAAAACCTCGTTAAAAAAATATCTCGAACTGTGTTTGATTTGTTTCGTTTCTGTTTGAAATTTGTGATAAATCGATTAAAGAACTAGGAGTTTAGGTATTACATTTGTCAATAATTTAGAGTATCACGTCATAATAAAGTAATAATACAATCAGTATCGACCGAACCGTATTGGTCGGCCAGAATGATTATGCTTCATTATCATCTTAGAATTATACTACATGCATGGTTTTGTTGTCTTGTAACGTAGTCATGTTTCAAAAGGACTTTAGGCTTTGTTTATTTAACGACTTGTTCCACAAGTTGATCAATGTATACAATTTAGGTATATCAAGACAATCCTGTTTTGTATTTTTAATTAACAATTAGTCTTTACTCGTTAATAATTTCAACGATATGTTATTAAGTATTATATACATATAAAATTCATCTTTTCAGTCAATAAAAAAAATCACCTTTTCAAGTATTCTTAAGGGCAAATGAAGGAGAGATATGGATCAAAACTTTCTCCTAACCACGAATGTATTAGAATAATAAATTAAGGACATTTAATGATGTAGTTACTTACCTAATCCTGCGTCACAAAGAATTGTTCTTTTAAAGCATGTGCTACTTCATACTATAACCTAATGTAGTTATCTCAACAAAATCAGTTTCTGCAATATTTCAAATATTAACAAAATGTCTAAAATTTACAATGTGTTGCTGAAAAATTTATGGTCCTCATTGGAAACTACGTAAGTTTATGGATTTAATTGCGATTTTTTGGCAGAATGGATTGAGCAGCAAACTTTTAGCATTAAACATAAAAATTATTTCCATAAGAACATAACAAAAAGTTTACCTTCTTCTCTTTTGGTGGAGGAAAATTATTATTAAATATATGAAGTTGTTTGACATTGTTAGGTGTGTAGCTCTAAAAATCGTTTCATTGTGTAAAAAAACATATATAAGCGACTTCAACATTTACTGTTAACGTTTGCAGCTGGTCAATTATATATCTACTTAATAATGACATGGTGATATAAATAATTGTGAGAAAAACGAGATTTTTCAACCGTATATTTAATATTGTTTTCTATTCAACGGATGAATATGTAATAAATTTTACCAATTTAAATAAAAATATATTTAATCAAATAGAGGAGATCAAAAAACTTAATGAACCTAACCGAATCTGAGAACCGAGTTGAACTGAACCGAATCAGATCGAATCTAACTAAATTTGGTTCGGTAAATGGTTTTTATATGTTGTTAATTCGGTTCAAAGGCTAAAAAAACATAATAGATTGAGATTCGAACCTAATTAGGTTATTTATAAATAAATTAAAAACAAAATTCAAATTTCTATTATGGTTCTCTTGTAACAACGCTACCACACTATTAATCGTACAAAATTTTAAATGAGCTTTTTTCTATGTATTTTTTTGTATTGAGATGGGAAAGTGAGAAAAAAAGTAAATATGGAGCGTAATGATTATTATTTAAGAGAAATTATGAAGAAGATATATTTTATTTTTTTATTGAGTTGAATCGAACCGAATGTGAATATCTCGGTTCAGTCTGGATCAAACATAAATTATTTAGTTCATGTATTAGGTTCTTGTATATTTATTATTTAGGTTTTCAGTTCAGTTCTTGGACTGGACCTAAATTTGCTCTCCCCTAAGTAAATATTCAACTGCTATATCTAAAGAGGTATAAAATATTTTTACAAAAAAAAAAGTGGTATAAAATATCCTGTATTTTATAGAAAATCTCGAGGAAAATAGTTGCAAAATGATGTATCATATTATTGCCAACTTAAAAGCTGATTATAACTTGATTGAGAATTTATTGAACTGATGTAGAATATTATTCTAATATATATGTTAAAGTTCAAGTCCAAAGAGGAAATTTGTCTCCATTTGTACACCAAGAAATCGATTTGTCCTACTTTATGGCACGATATATATGCGGGAACGAATAATTAAAATCCAACATAATAGACTGTCATAACTAACATTTTTTTTGTTAATAATAATTGGAAATGCATTTTGAAATCTTTCATTACAAAATTAGTTGGACCTCCAAAATTTTATCATAGTCTGGTGTTGTACGTGGTCGTGTCAACTAGTTCTTTCTTCTAAAATTAATCACAATAGTATTTTAATATGTATGAATTTTAAAAAGTTTATGTATCAAATTTAAAATCTACCACCTCCACTTTAGCATTATAGTGTTATGTTTTTTATATTTATTACTACATAAACAATTATAATGTAAGAAAATACTAAAAAACACAACTAAGTTAATGAAATTCCACATAAAAAAATAGTGTTTCAAAAAATCTCATTTAGGCCCTGCCTAAATGTTGCATAGATTAGAACATAGAATTTCTTAGAATTGCTTAATAGAAAAACGTCTAGTATTGCCTACTATAGAAAATTGTGACGTGTTTCGAAAAATTTTGTCCTAACGGCCGCCTAAACTGATTTTTTGAAACAGTGATTAATTGAGCTGCATTTTGGTAACATTAATGTTAACTTAATTTTGTGTTTCAAATTAATTAGTAAATTTTAAGTTTATATTGTCAAATGCATCCAACCAATAAGTTAACACGGTGGGTTCTGAGTTTCCAATTGATTTTCTATTAGAGATTATGTATTTGTACGTAAACAAATATCCCACCTAGAAAGATTGGAGGAATTTGAATAACTTATAAACATGGAACACTATCCTCAATAGTATGAGGTCTTTTGGGGGAAGCCCAAGAACAAAATCATGAGGGCTTTTAATCCAAGATGGATAATATTATACCATATGTGGGGATTTGTGGTGTCTATGAATATTTGTTCTAGGGGAGGAATGTTGGGCAAACAAATATCCCATATGAAAGGATTTGAGGAATTTGATTAGCTTATAAGCATGGACCATTGTCCTCAATGATATGAGGGCTTTTAACCC
This sequence comes from Euphorbia celastroides, assembly GCA_948291685.1. Classification (NCBI taxonomy): domain Eukaryota; kingdom Viridiplantae; phylum Streptophyta; class Magnoliopsida; order Malpighiales; family Euphorbiaceae; genus Euphorbia; species Euphorbia celastroides. Next base: position 4,612 of record CAOJBJ014729775.1, on the reverse strand, counting down.
AAAGTGAACAATAGCATACCATGTGTGGGGGTTTGTGGTGTCCATTGCTTTCGTCGGTCGCTACAATATGTATTATGATTATCACACATTACAGTAGCAGAATATGATATATGGCTTATTCTACCATGACTTTGTTTTTTCTTAACTTGGTCACTATTTCACTCTTAGATTAATTTTGAACTCACTAATCTAATGATGATAAAGAATAAAATAAACATAACTTTAACCTCGGTGAAGATACATACATAACTGCTAAATATAAATTTTTGTAAGATTTAATAAAATGCATCTTGCTTGTCATATTACTTTTATGCAAAACTCATGTGATATAAATTAGAAAATAGAGTTTATAACATATATGAATGGACATCTTATCTAACACATATTCTCCATCTGCTATTATGTTTCTACGCACACAAATCAAACATAAAGACTAAAATTACAATCAGACATAATAATTTACTTAATTAATTAGCACTTTGTAATTTCTTTAAGCTAATTATAATGTGACTTATTATTAATTTGAGACTTTGAAAATAAAACAAGAATATTCTAAACACATATATACCAAACAAAATACAGGCATCGGGCTCGACTGCTCTCATAACCAAAGACTCAACAAGTTTATTATTTTGTGGGATAATTAAGTATTTATTCATTTATATAGTGATATAGAATTATATGAGCGAACATTCAAAGGACTTATTCGTAATAATTTGACTTTATTGACTTTGTCTTTCTTTATTTTATATTTTTTTCTATTTTTTAGAAATAGAAATTCACGCATAAAATAGTAAAAAATATTATTAAAATAGTAATAAATTATAAAAAATAATTAATAATTTATAAATTTTATCTTATTTTTTCATTGGATTCTCTAAATTTTTAAAATTGGTAAAATTATAAATATTTTTTAATTTTTTTTTGTGTTGAGATTCGATGCATTGTAGACACATGAATAACAAGAATTAAATACAAGTCATTAATATCAATGTCACCATAACTTAACTTTTAGAGAATGCTATCAACTGATAACTTGCCGTTTAAATGGTTGCATCATATGGGCGTATATAAAAAGGATGGCTTAATACATCATTAGGTCCCTCACCTTTTCTCGAAAAAGCTTTTAGGTCCTTAACTTTTTCAAATGATTCAGAAGGTCCCTAAACTCTTGAAAAGTATACCTTCTAAGTCCCTCAGACACATAAAACCACTCTCACTCAAGAGAGGGTGCCACACACGCGCCACGTCACCTGCCACATCATCTTTCGTCAGAAAATTCTATCACCGGTAAATTTTTTATGCCATATTAATTAGAACAAAAACCTTGATGTAGGTAGGAAGGTTGAATATAGGACAAAAACCAAGTGGATTATCATTGAATTTTATGCCATATTAATGAATATTATTGAATATAATAAATCAATTTATTTCTTACAAGTGATCATTGTCGTGTCTAGATTAAGTCTTCATGGTAGGTTGTCTCCTACTGATCTACTGTATTAACTATTACCATGTAGAAACGGATAATTAGCATTAACTATATGCTCTACTTATTATACGAGTTCTTTTTCTTCATAGTTCATACGATATGAAAAGAATTCCCAGTAGTATTAATGCTATTTGCATAGATGAAGAGAACTCAACGAAAACACCGAGAACCCAAGTGGCCGAATTCTACAAGAACACGTTTGTTCCTTGTTCTACTTTGAGGATTCCGTTATTGCTTTTTCTTTTATTTGTTTAAAACCCTCTCCATGAAATTTATGGATTACTTATAAATTATATTATACTATCAATTAAACAAATTCAACTATTTTATGATTAATCTAATTACATTGACATACATTTCAATTCATTATATCACTCAATTGTTGGCAAAACAAAATCTTTCGAACTATGTGGTATTATTTATTTATTTATACATTTAGTACTTATGCTTTACACTTTACCCTTTTGGTCCTCATGCTATGTTATTTGTTACCTTTTATGTTTCTTTAGTATGCAATGCTACTCAGTGCACATATTATGCTTTTATTATCCATTTGATTCCTGTGTTATGCAATTTGTTACTTTTTCTATCCTTATTTTGTAGAAGCTCCATCAGCATGTTTTAACATGATTCTTACTAAAAGGACGAAAAATACAACATGTTAAATAACACAAGGACCAGATGAGCAACAATATAGCACTGGGATCCAATAGGCAAGAAAGTAATAACACAAGGCCTCTAAAGGTCTTTCTGCCATTAATTCTTCATTCAGCTTGTTTCTATTGCATGACAAAAAGTTTTGAATTATTCGTTGTATCAAATGTTGTCATGATATGTATACTACCTACTAATTGTATGCACATTCTAGTCAACCATTACAACCCCAATTGAGATAGAATACAACTATCTTTTCAAGAGATGGGACCTTCAAGTAATCTCACAAAGTCCCCTGCTAGTTAATATCTAGGTCTATATCGTTACTAAGAGACATGGTGAATATCAACCTCTTTACTCTTCATCATAGTTCTTGATCTCAAATAGAACGATTTCTAATGAGTCAACTATTCATATGACATACCTATGATTTCCTCCATATTAGGCCGATAATGTTATGTCACTTTATCAAATCGAATGAAAATTCTATCACTTCGATACAACAATAAGTGCGTTCATGAAATGTATAGAGCAAAATATATATCTGTATTCATCCATAACCTGATGAATTTGATGAACTTGAAAAACTAACACGGAGAACTTGAAATAACAACTCCATCACACTTTATAATGGTATGTTTGATGAACTTGAAAAACTAACAAGGAGAATATATCGATGAAACCTCGAGAAGAAATTATAGATTAGAAAAAGTTACGAAAGCAAATATTTGGATTGGAAATTGTTTAATGTCTCCTCCAAATGTAATTGATTAATCTAGTATTCAAGAACAAAAAGATTTACAATTTCTTTCTCAGTATATAAATTGAAGACTCGTTCATACTAGTTTAGTTTGCTTCAATAGTTAGTTAATTACTCTCCCCTACTAAGCCATAATAATTGCTAAGAGTTGAGTAAAAAAAAGCATAATATAATTCCAACCAAGTGATCATAATCTATTGTCTCCATGGCCTAGTTAGCCTCTCTACTATTAATTAATAACCGTTAGGTGTTTCAAGCATGTGGATCAAAATGTTGTTAGAGTTTCTTAAATCTAATTTAATGGGTCCTCTAGAAAATAAAAGATAATATTGTATAATAAATAAACAATCCTAGAGACTACATATTGAATTCAAAGCTTTACTGCAAATGCTAAATAATAAGACCTTTCCATCACATGATAGCTTTTTCTACTCATCCATAGATTCTCTCATATAGCTTTCATGTATTCAATTCATTAATCCATAGATACCTCCCTATTTCCACCTATAATAACAACCCAAAAGAATTTCATTATCTCATCAAGTTCTAGTCGATTTCAATGGAACAACCTCTTCAATGTTCCATTTTGAAGATGAAGAGAGAAATATCGAAGTCGGATTTCAACACATGGAGAAGCTCGATGAACGTTTCGTGGGAAGAGAAAGCGTTTGCTGAAGATGCTTCGGGTAATTACCATGGAGGATGCATATGGCCTCCAAGGTCATATTCTTGTAGTTTTTGCAAAAGAGAATTCAAGTCAGCTCAAGCCCTAGGCGGTCATATGAATGTTCATAGGAGAGATAGAGCTAGGCTCAAGCAATCTGATCTTAGCCCCGAAAATCAAACCCAATCATTCGATTCTTATCTTCGAGATGAAATTGATGGTGTTTGTGATGTTGTCAATCCTAACTCATCAACATTCGGGTATAGGCTAGAAAACTTAAGTGAAAATTCCAAACAAGTAGTGGAGTTGATGAAGAATCAAAGAGAAGAAATATATGAGGACTTAGTTGAAAGAGACTTGCTAGTCGGATTAAATTCGGGTCCTTGTTGTAAGAGGGCTAAGAAGACGGGTGTTTCGGGTTTCTCCTTGTTGATAAAGAAGCCGAGTTTATGTGTGAAAGAGGTAAGCACCGAAGAGGTAGTTTCCAACTCCATGAAAGACATTGATCTTGAGCTCAGGCTTGGTTAGCTAAATAATGCCCACCATCTTTATTAGTTCTTTCTTCTATTGTTATTGTTGTTATCATTAGTATAATTATTTGATTCTAGTTTAGTTCCTGTTTATGATCTAATGGTTAATAGCCTTGGATAATTTGTACAAATTTGATTAGAATGGATTTTAATTTCTTTACAAGCTGACAATCAATTGTTAGTTCTTGGTTATGAGTATGATAAGATATTATATTGCTTTATTGTGATTCAATATTGTCATTTATTCCATAGATCTTCTTAAAATTAAATAACGGAAGTTTTAGGTTTTTAACAATTATAAAATTGAAGCTTCTTGTATGTTTGATATGCATTAAACACAAAACGGTCATATCAAAGTTAATTGAATTATTGTTGCAAAAATGTATAGAAATTCAAAATTTCGAAATTAATCTATTATTTCTTACAGTAATATCGTGTATATTATATCAATGGTTAATTAGTTAGCTGGTGAATTCCCATAAGGAAAGAATGAATATTTGAATGAAAATACA
>CAOJBJ014727133.1:0-10012 GCA_948291685.1 Euphorbia celastroides | reverse complement strand
CGCCGCGGTGTCAGACTGGTGTCTTTGTCCTTTTCCAAGTTTCTGGCCATGCTTTGTCATTTTTCCCTTTTTACCGGAATAGAGTAGATGTTAATAAGACAAACTAATTTTTAGGTTGACCAAAGCTTCCTCGATTTGTGTTCTGCTTCATCAGCATCATTGTCTATCAGTGAACTTCTCCAATTTTCTTTATTACGAGACTCCTTTCGCTGAGCAATCTCTTGAGCCAGAGCAAAACAACCTTCAGCGAGCTGGTACATCAACGAACTTCAGGAATCAGCGAGACTGATCCAACAAGAACGTTGATTCTAATAAGTCTTATCAAACCTGGGGGCACATCTATGCATAAGCAAAAGATAAAAATTATGTCAATATTTTAAGATAACATCGACCCTAAAGAGTCTCATCGGACCTAGGAAGGACATTTAATAACAGATTGCCATTTATTGGAACAATCAACAGATTGAATCCTAAGGCCCGCAAGAGGCTTAAAGAAAAGAAACACTAAACCTACTAATAAGATAAGGCACAAGAGATCAGTACTGATGGTGATGTGGCATAACAGCCTCACGGAGAATCTCAACCCGAGCAAGATCTCCATCACGAGGTGTCATATCAGCCTAACAGTTTCCTCCCTCTCTCAGTTGCACTATATAAGGAACTCAGACATATAATAAAGGGTAATTATTCTCTAATACAAATCACTATTTTTCTTATCCATCTCATATCAGTTACCTGAATTTATCATCACAGAGGCTAGTTTGGTAAAACGGTTGGCCTATTTGACTTAGGTTTTTTTTTTTGCAGATTAGAGAAGGAATCTAAGAGCAGCATGTGTACCTATCAAAACTAAATTTCTGTTTCTTATAAAGGAAGCTTCAAAATGATGCTTTTGAGGAAAGAAACATAAGAAAGCAATCCCAAAACTGGTCCTTTCTTTAAGAGCATCCGTTGCATATTACCCTTAGTTTTCCTAACATATTTGACTCCATTGTCTCAATTTTTTTTAACTTAAACAAGCTACACTCGATCTTTTATAACCCTACTTTTAATCAATTTTACATAAATTGATAAGAGGAATAAGGTGATACGATAAAAATATTTATGGTTAGTTTGAGGTTATAGATACAAATAGACCTAAACATGGGTTGGGTTTGGCGGGTTGGGATCGAACCTAGTTAGGATTAACTAGAAACAGTGTAACCCAAGCTCGATCCAAAGTATACGAAAGAATACTCGAGCTCGGACCGGCCAGGTCTTTAATAAAAATTGAAAAAATTGAAAACTCAAGTCCGGCTAGCGAGCCTAGCAAATATTTAAATGAAAAAGATTTATTAGTAAAAACCATTTTTCATACAAGTTTTCTTATGAAAACATAAAAACAACTCAAATATTCACAACTAAATTTTATTTAAGATGCAAATTTCATTAAAACTTTAAAGTGTTAATTATTTTTACTATTATATTAGAGACATTTATGATAAATATACTAAATATATAACTAATTTAACACATTTTTATGTAATAACGAACCGGATAGGCCGAACTTGGATTTTAATACAAAAACTAAGCCCAATCCATACATTATTTAGGCCTAAACAGGCTTAGGTTGGGTCAGACTTTTATTGCAAAACTCTTGTCCTAGCCCATCCAATTCACCTAGAGGTTGAACGGGCCTTGTTGGCCATAGACTTTGTGTCCAGGTCTAGATACGAACTATATTTGAAAAAACCTTTGTTCTTTATGTTCTACTGCAACCATAAAGTTTAGCCTTTAAAATATAAAATCAAAATGATGCTAATGAACTAGTTATAAATCCTACATATAAAATCAAAATTTAAAATTTAATGTTGACCAAATGCATAAACACCCTCTAAAATTTGGTAAGAAAAGTCACATGTTATTCTGAATTTTTAAAAGTTACGACTAGCTCTCTGAACTTGGTAAAAGTGAACCACTTTTCCCTCAATGCCACGTGTCAGCTTTTGGTTGGTTTGATTTTTCAAATATTTCATGTGTTGGAATTTTTTTCTTCAATTGGAACATGACACGTGATAATGAGGGGGACAAACTGATTTACTTTTACTAGGTTTAAAAGGCTAGTTGAAATTTTTGAAAGTTTAGACTGGTATATGATTTTTATTACCAAATTCAAAAGGGTAATAATGTATTTGTACTTTAATGTTATATGTGAAAACTAACTTCAAATTAGCTACTAATATTAGTATCATTGGTACTATTTTGTATTTTAAAATGCATCCATATGCAATTTTAGTTTATGGTGGTACTTGAGTACTTTGAAGTCTACATTTTTTTTTGTAATAATCATAAGTATTCCGAACTCATTTTTGGCGGGATCCGACTAATCCTGCTCGACCGGGTTGCGGATTAAGGCTTAAAATCTCCCAGCGGGTGGTGGAGTTCAAACTCGTGACCATCAGATCACCTGCAGTTCTGCTCTGCCAATTGAGCTACCATCCCTTTAAAGTCTACATAGATGCACATCTCAAATAGCTAGATTGTAGTTATGGTTACGTGTCAGAAAAGACAAGAATTAGTTTGGTTTTGAGCTAGAGTGGTCCAACGTGAAGAATTATTAAATTATAATTAAGGACGACAGAATAACATGTACTTTCGCAAAATTTTCCATTCCGTACCTAACCACTCATTCATTCCATTTTTATCTTATATATTTAACCCGGAAAATAATACATTTTTCTAATTTTTTCTTAGAGAAATAAAAGGGTTGTCCTGTCCAGTATCGTGCCTATATTCCCGATAAACTCATCAAGCCTTACAACCATGTGGGTGGGTCCCACCCATTACTTGTCTTCTTATTAGTTTCATTCATTGCTTGCAATGGTCTTTAGTTTTTCAAATTATTAAATAAATATATTTATAAAATTTATAATAATTGTTAGGGATAACTTTAAAAAACACTCATGATATTTCAAATTTTAATAAAGACCCTTAATATTTAAAATCAAATAAAAGATTCTTGATATTTTTCTCCATTATTAAAAGAAGAATATTCTATTAACAGCTTTAAAAAATGCTGACTTGGCAGGAACAATTTTGTCCAAACAATCATTTTTTATCCAAAAATCCATTTACTCATAAACCTAACCCATAAACCTAAATACCTAACCATGAACCCAAATATCCTTACTACAAAAAAAGCCTTAACCTTAACCCAGATGGTGCCGGCGCCGGCATCCCTGCAGAAAAATCGCGACTCCGGTTAAAAGCTGAAATTTTCGGCCAAGACCCGACTCCACCACCCCTGTCCCCAGAGCTGTCACAGTCACCTCTCCCCCTCTGTCGTCATTTCACAATCAAAACACCAACTCCGGTCGACAAAGAAACTTCAACTCCGACGGACTAAATCCTCAGATCTGAAATCTAAAAATCGCAATGCCGGAGATCTGAGTTGGAAATCCAAGTCAAAATCCCTTCCACCATCGTTCTCCCTGCCGGAGATCTAGTTCCCGTCGCCAATTTCACAATCTTCTCCGATTTGGACTTCGTTCCCCGAGGAGAGTAGGGGAGAAATTTGGGTTTTGCCGACACCAGAGGAAGGGGCTGGGGTAGATGAAGGTGGCAGTGGTGGTGAGGGAAGAGGTCGTGAACGGAGGAGAGGAAGGAAAAAAGGGGAAAGGAAAAAAAATGTTTTCGGTGGTGATTTTCGGTGCCATTGCCGAAATCGCGATTTTCTGGCGGCGGCGGCTGCGGTAAGTGAATCAGGGTTAGGGTTTGTAATGGTTTTTGGGTAATGGGTTGTTGGGTTAGGTTGAAAATTTGTAAAGTTAATGGGTTTTTTTTTGTGAAATGGGTCAAAAAAGCATGTTTTGACAAAACTACCCCTTCGCCACGTCATCACTTAACAGCTAATGGATGGAAAATCCTTATTTTGATAACGGACTTAAACATCAGGGGGTCTTTTGCTTGATTTTAAACATCAAGGGGGTTTTTGTTAAAATTTGAGACATCGAAAGGGTTTTTTTGAAGTTATCCCTTATTGCTATAATAGAACAAAAGTTAATTTAACTTTCGTGATAGTCCGTCGTCATTAACATAATGTTCTTTTAGACGGAATTAAACTAAAATAAATATAATTAAATTAAATTAAATTGAATTGAATGGAATGAATTTAATGGTAGAAGAACGAAACTCATTGACCAAAATCTGATGAAACTAAAATTTATATCAAATTATTTAAAATTTAACTAATATTATTCTTATTTAAAATTTATTGAAATTGAATGAATTGAATGCAACTAAATTGAAACTTAATGTGTATGAACCGAAGTTAACATAACTTAACTGAACTAAACTGAATTGAAATTTAATAAGTTTAAATTGAACTTAACTTGACTTAAATGAACTAAATGGAATGAATATCAAAGTTAAAAAGATGTAGATTATGGTTAATTAATTTTTATAAAGTGAAAAATAAAGTAACTATTATTCTATCCATTTCAACAATTGGACAATCCAATTGTGAAATATAGCCGAACGGTAATTACGAAAGAGAAATGTATTCAAACGGTAGAGTTTGAGCTCAGTTAGTGAAATTTTAGTGTTTCTAGATGTTCATATAAGAAAGGTCACCATTTTAAATGACAAGTCGCATTTTAAGCACCTAAAAATAAACAACTAACGTTAGTTTAGAATGCTAAAAAGGAGACATAGTACTTCAAATCAAAGCAAAAGCACTCGTTAAAAATACTTTGGAGGCAATACATTATTTATTTTATTAATCACGGTTATGTCCATAAATGTGTTGATTCTGGCTTTTATTACCTATACAGTCCTGATTAAGTTAACCTTTATTGAATGTTGTTTATAAATTAAGGAAGTTGGTTATTTTCAAAACATGAACGTAGAAACTATTTAAGGAGTGTGGTATTATACGACGGCGGTTAAAATAACAAATTGAAGGAAACGCCACCGTATGAACGGAGGTACAAAAATATAATCACATTGTGGGGGCATTTTTGTCATTTCGGAAAACATATATTATATTATTTTGATTGATACCAAACGAAGACTTCACTTTCTCTATATAAACTCATCAAACCCAATCTTCAAAACATTACAAAATATTTCATCCGAAAAAAAAACTTTACACAAGAAAAAGAAAATGGGCAATAGCTTAAGGTGCTGTTTAGCTTGTGTGATCCCTTGTGGAGCGTTGGATTTGATCCGAATAGTCCACTTGAACGGATTTGTAGAAGAAATAACACATCCAGTGACGGCGGGCGACATTCTAAAAGCCAATCCCAATCACGTCCTAACCAAGCCTTTCTCTCAAGGTGTTGCCCGGAAAATCTTGATCCTCTAGCCAGATTCCGATCTCAAAAGAGGCTGCATTTATTTCCTCATCCCCGGCGCCTCATTTCCAAAGAAATCAATGCCAATCAAGACCGTCGCTAAAGATCAGATAGTATCGGCATCACTTAGTGAGCATAAAACAACCGTCGCTAAAGATGAAAGAGTATCTGCATCAGATAGTGAGCATAAAAAAAACGTTGCAAACGATGAAATAGTATCGGCATCACATAAGGAGCATAAAAAAACCGTCGCCAGTGGCAAATTGTCTCGCCGGGAACACCACCACCGCCGCTCCAGCAGCCGTATTGAAGTTTGGCGGCCTCAGCTGCAAAGCATTGCGGAGGACTGATTTTTCTTAATTTTGAATCGCCGGGAAGTCCCCGGAAAACCACGGATCTTACTATTCACTAATCGAATCTGTTATTTCTTTTGTGGATATTTTTTTTCTCTTTTTGGAACTTCTCGTTGTTTTAGTCTGTCAATAACTGATGCAGACTATGAAATTTAATTATAGGACAGAAAGAGAAAATTTCGTGATGTTTGGGCTAGACTGTAATCTCATCATCAAGTTGTAAGTAATTACGTTTTTCTTTTCTCTTCTTCCTGTTGGAATATTCCAAAGGTGATCTGATGGTCACGGGTTCAAACCCCACCACCCGCTGGGAGACTTTAAGCCTTAATCCGAAACCCGGTCGAGCATGATTAATCGGATCCTGCCAAAGGTGGATTCGGAATACCTGTGGTTATTACCAAAAAAAAATCATCAAACATTTGAAATTTATCGTTTCGGGAGAAATAGTAAACAGAATGCCGGTGAAATATGAACCAAATACCCATTTCATCATTTTGAGGATCTCTATGTTACCTAAACAATATCTACATGTTAACTTTTTACTTGCATATACACTATGTTATGAATTGAACTTCATACCTCTTTCTTTTTCTTAAAATATACGTAATTGCATGAAATCGCATTATATTAAAAAAAATATTTCAGCTCATTTCGAATGTGGATCGAATTTGAAATTTAGAGGTTACAAGTTTAATCTTAGATAAAAAAATATCCGTTACAAATCCAACTTCATACTTAGTATAAATGATTATGAATCCATAAGGTTATATCAATCTCACTTCACTTTCTTTGTTCAGTATTCAAATTGTTTCTTATTGCTACTCATCCAATTCAACAAAGTTTTGTTCAAAGTACATTCAGGTCCAGTTTGGGTTGCTGACCTAAATGCGGTGTGTGATTATTCCAATAAAAAAATTTATGCATTGGCAAAGACTTAAACTTAAAACCTTACTTAAATAATATCAAACCGCTTACTATTTGAATAAATCCTTATTGCTTTTGTTGATGCAGCATTAACAATTGTAATTAGCACCTCAATGCCAAAAAAATAATTTTGAAAAAACTAATGCATCAATTAACTTAACGATGCAAGTGCACGATAAAAAAAAAAAGTAGAAGGGAACAAATGGATTCCCTGGTTCGATGCATCCGTATAAGGACAAATAGGGAAAAAAGGAGACCAATAATTATGAACTAATTTTAATTATGCAGATCATGAACTTCTTACATTATTTAATTTTGAAAATAATTGAGTAATTAGAAGCAGAAGGGATGAGTGTATGAATAAACGGTGAACAAACTCAATGATTGCCAATTATAAAATTTAATTCTAAGCTGACTTTTGAATGCCAACTCATACAGGCTTTTGCTGTTGGCTTTTGCTTGATCCAATTATTGTAAAGTGAACAAAAATTGATTATTTGATAAGATACAACCAACATTGAATCGAATTCCATTCATTTGTTTTGTATAGAAAATTAATTTTGTATATCAACAATATGTTTGAAATCGGGAAATAAATCTGTTGTCTTCAACTAGCATGTCACTTAGTATGTCTTCCATTAGTGTTTTGATATGTGTCCAATTTCCTCTTCTCTCTCTAACTTTTTCATTTCTTTCTCCAACTTTTTCACTTCTCAATCCTATGTGTCATCCACGTGTCGAAAATTGAATGGAAGACATACTTGGGGACACATTGAAGAGGACAACATATTTCTTTTCTTGAAATCGTTTTCCTCATTGTTCGTTGGGATAACTCTAATTACTAATTAATGAGTCAATTTGATATTGGTTTTCAATACCAAAACACTATATAAAAAAGTTTCAAAATAAAGTTTTATTAGAGATAACAAGCCCTGAAAGTAATATCGATATGACCTTAATAGAGGTAGATTGGTTTGAATTCTATCAACAATATTATTTCTAAACCTGTTAGCGGGTGGAGTTACTTGCACGAGCCAACTTAAATGGACTGAGCTTGGACATCCATGTATTATAAAGCCCGGCCGAGCCTAACTTGATGAATAAAAATATACATATTATGTAATTTAAACTAAATACATTATTAGTTCTATAACTTGTCAATAATATCCGGGTGCCAACCTCAACGTTCAAAATAAGCAAATACACCCCCTCAATTTGGCAAAAGCAAATTTATTGTCATGTGTCAAAATAAGGTTGGTTTGATTTTTTAAAATGTCATTTTTCTAATTTTTCTTTATCTGATCAAGAGTTGACACATAGGATAGAGAGGGCATATTGGTACATTCTTCCCAAGTTTGGAGAGTTAATTAGACCTTTTATAAGCTTGGGATAGCATCAAGTTGTTTGAGCGACTTTGAGGGGTTTGTTTATGTATTTGACATATATTTTTATAATTTTATATATTTAAATTTTGACTATGAATTAAAGAATTTTACTATGTAATATATAAATAATTTTTTATTTAATTAATAAAAATAAAAAAAACAAAAATATTGGTGGACCATGGCTTCATCATGGGAAGGTTTTTTCAACCATTTGTCACTTTTCTACCCTTGCTTTTCTAACAAACTAATTAGCAAAGTTTCATTTTTGCATGCCTACTTTTTTCTCTTGCTTTTGTCATTTCTTCTTCCACCCAACTCCTACTCTTCATTTTCTTCTTCATTTGTTTTCGTTTTCAAACTTCCCATGTCCATTTGTAACTCCAATTTCATAAAAATCAGTTCTTTTCCATGTCTTCCTCCACCATATATAAAACCTCCCACCGGCTACCAGATTCGATGACAAAACTAGCTCTGGTGACAAAAAATGAGCTCCGGCTATGAAAACCAACTTTAATTGACAACATTTCCAAAGATGAGAGGAACAATTTCAATCTCAAAAAAAAGCTAAATTTGAACGAGAAAAATTTAAAACAAGATCTATGTTTGATTTTCTAAGGTGAATGAGGAAAATACTTATATTATTATTATTATTATTATTATTATTATTATTATTATTATTATTATTATTATTGTTGGTCTCACTGTAATCCACAAGACTGGTCAGAGAGGGGGTGAATGACCCTTTTTCTGACTTTTGCACGAAAACGTGTTTGTCTTCGAAAATGTTCAGAGTCGGTTCCGGAATTGGATTCCGAATGCAGAAAGATCGATACTAGATGCACACCGCACACCGGATGATGGTTTGTTTGTTTAAACTTAACAACACTGAATTTTTATCCTGGTTCGGCCTCGCCTACTCCATTCCCCAGAACTCCTACTGGGCTTTAATTCAATGTCTTCTTCCTTTACGGGCAGGAAGGAAGCCGTTTACAATTGTCTCCGAGAAGCAAATTTACCACTAAGCTCTCACTAGCTTAGCTGAGTCTCTTCCGGATGTAGGATATTGTGAATACTCAATTTTCCGGCTTCAAAAAGGAAGTCGAAGAACACAACGTAGCTCCAGATAAAGTCTCTAGAAGCATGCCAATATACCATTCAAAACGTCCGCAACGGAACAAGGATCACAGAACTGATCTCGGATTTATTTTCGGAGGTCCGAAACTCCCGAAAATCGCAAAAATGCAAAAAATTACACCGAGCGGGTGAGTCTGGCCCAGGGCAATCCGGCGTGCACGCGCCGGAGCCGGTGCGCCCGCGCCATACGCGGCGCCCCCGCGCTGGCGACGACCCTGCGCCGGCCCCGGCGCCCCCGAGCCGTCAGCGGCGCGGACACGCACGGCGCCCCCGCGCCGGCAGACGCGATTTCTGCCTCTTTTGTATCTTTTTCAGCTATAAATAGCCCCCCTCTGCCTCCATAATCCGGACCTCCAAGCTATTCGGAGTACTAGCTTTCTTCTCTCTAAGTCCTTATTCGATCTTTTCGAAGATTTCTGTCAACTAAGAGTCTTTAATTTTCGAATTACATTTGAATTGCTGCCCGATTAAATTTCCAACTTAAACTAAAATTTAATTGGACTAAATTAAAATTGATTGGACTAATCTGGATTTGAGGAGTGGAACCAAGGCAAACAAGGTATAATTCACTTCTCCCTTTTCCTTTGCATATCATTCATCTCCGGTCTAAAATGGTCATTCTTCACAACAATTAAAGTGGTCAATTAAGGGAACCTTAAATTGAACCTCAATAATCAATCAATTGGCGTAAGCCACACTCAACTTGGAATTAAACACTAAAATGAATTTAGGTAAACAAACGATCAATCAATCTTGACTTAAAGTCACACCACTTTAACTAAACTCTAAATGAATTTAGGTACAAAATGATATCACATTAAAAGCCTTCAAAAGAAGCATTGAGACTTAAAGTCTATAAACTAAATTGGTAAAATAAACCCAA
>CAOJBJ014719073.1:0-16691 GCA_948291685.1 Euphorbia celastroides | reverse complement strand
TGGAATATAGTCCTAATAGTAGGAATTCCATGTGCAAAATAAGCCCCTAAACTGTGGATAAGATTTCACCATTATGGTAAAAATTATGATTAAGAACCCGAGGAGTTGTCTAATTGGTCTGATGTTTGTAAACTTTCTCCCACGATTTACAACTAGACTGCAAATTTCCACCACGATGTTAGAGGTTGTTATCTTAGAGATATTATTTTCGTTATTTACCAATAACTGCATGATGTTTTAATTAGAGATTTACTTCTGAAGAGAATCTTGTTAGAATAATACAAACAATACAAGTGCATTGTATCACTATGTTGAATGTGTGTCCATTGCCTTCAAAATACCATCAAATCAAATATAAACATTAAACAATATTAGAAAGAAACTTCTCATTAGGCTAAGAGACAACAGTACCTCAAGGATTGCATGAAATTCTTCTTTGGCAATCACCAGCCTCTCAGTGTCACTTGAATCAACAACATATATGATGGCTTGTGTATTAGGAAAGTAGCATCTCCAGTATGGTCTGTAGCATAAATCAAAGCAACACGTGAGCAACATTTGCGTAATTGTCATCCATCAAAAGTTCAAAACTACCCATTACAATTGATAATGGTAGACGGAGCAATGATACTATATCCAAAAATAAAGAACAAGAATAAGACAATCAAAACATAGTTATCTTTTCTTTAATATCCAAAGATTGACTGGTCAATCATTGATGAAGTCTCTTGTTAGAAGTTGGCAGTGAAATTAGTAGAAAGTTAACGGGTGAACTGTCTCCTAAGCATGAAAACTAATGGTAGCAGCTCAAATAATTACATTTTATGAGATCACATTCAGTGTTTAGAAAATTCTCAATGAGACTGCAAACCACTAAATAACCATCTCTACAAGTGAATGACTGACATTTTAGCTTCATGGGAATTGGGAAATCATATGAAAGAAGAAGGAATGCAATGGCAGAGCATACATAGAAAATGCATTCAGTCAGTCTAGGCAAACCAAATTGGCATGTTATAGGGAAAATAAGAAGTATTATCAATATGATGGAAGTCTTAAAGATAAGAACTTTTAGATCAGCATATAAGAATAAGCCTATCATGAATTTACCTGATACTTGTCTGGCCACCTGCATTCAAAGACAAAAAGAAAACATTGAAGTCAATAAACTAACATATCTTTAATTAAGAAACTCAAATAATAAGAGTGTAATTCTGTATTGATGTCAGAAAAAGAAGAAGCTAGAAAAGGGTATTTAACATGTTAAAGAAAAAGCATTCAGCCTGCATTCAAACGACAAAAAAAAGTAACAGGGACACATAGTTGAGAAGAACTTTCCTTTCTAGATTGCAAATCGCAAGGTAAATTTACTTCTTTAAGTTAAGATAAACTTCATTTGAACTTGCATTCTACACAAGCTCAATCTTACAATTACCGATGACGATTCTAGTTCTCCTGAGTTTTCAGTTTTTTCCTATGTAATTATGCAGCCGTAGAAAGAAAGATGAACAAAAAGAAAAGAATCCTTTTATTCTAACTCTAATTCTCACGTTATCATCCATTATTTCGATTGGACCAAAGATTCACCAGTATTTGGCTTTGGATCATAATGGCTAAAGCAATATGGCTTGTAAAACTATCTGAACTTCTTTTATTGTGAAGTAACGAGTAGCTAGCACAACTCTACATCAGGGTCAATTAGAAACAGCCTATCTGTTATCACATGGGGAAGCCTGCGCACAACCGCCTCTTTACCCAGCTTGTGCGGGGGCTTGTTAGGAATTTGGGAAAAATACAGTTGTTTTTGTTGTATTTCACCAGTTAGTTATGGCTTTGTAGGTTAACTTATCATGACACCCAAATGCAATAGTTATATCAAGCATGATTTTTAAAATTGAATCATAAATTAGTAAGAAATTTAATATGCTTCTGCTTGAGTCCATAAGAATTATGGTAAGACCATCAAACTTGGATGAGAAAGTACACAAAAATTATAGGTGCATCCTTAAGATTCCAAGTATTATTTATGGTTGTGATGATGGTGATTCGTGTATCTGACTATGTTTTCCTGAGAATGCAAACAGTCCATTCTAGGCCCAATAAACTTAAACCAAAAATCAATCTAAACAGTAGCTAAAGTTCCTATGTATTATTAGATTAAGAACTACATAGTCACTCACCATTCATGTTCTCATGAGTTCTTGCACAGTTCACAATGTAGTTTTATAGCTTGGTTACTTGCATTACCATGAATTCAACTGTGATATTAATATTAAGCTTGGTACAAATGAAATCATGATTATTAAAAGAGTAATGTATTTAAACTTAAGAGACTGTAGTTATAAAAATCATCATACAAATCAATAGAGTAGGGTGCATTCAGATGTTTCCAAGGATTATGAGTGTAATTTCTCTTGTCTATGGGTACGTTTCTGAAGTCCTGTGGGCGTCGATAAACTTAACCGACTGAGTGCTTTAGACCTCTGAGCCAATGAACCATTTCCCTTTGAGACACACTAAAGGTAAGTCAGGCTTTTGATTCACAATACATAAGACCTAAATGGGCACTAACTTGGAGCTTTTAGTGGAATTGAAAGCCATCTAACTGATCTACAGAAATCTCAAGCACTAAATAGCCCATTCTTTAAACAAACTGGCCTACAAATGCTTCCAAAACATCAATGTCATAGTTGCCCAATATTTATCCTAAAGAGGCAGCACTACCTTCTAGAGCATCTTATTTCCTCTAACTTCTTTAAAAGCACATTAATACGGCGTCCTATCTGGTGTAAGAAAGATCTAAGCCCAAAGCCTTAAAATAAAATTACTGCCACTTGAAAGATAAAAACATGACCCCTAAGCCCTCTCTCCAACAATTAATCTCAAATTTTATAGAGCCATGAACAATAAAGTTTAATGTCCTACGCTCATTAATAATCAGCATTTTCCATTAAAAAAAATTTTAGTGTCTGAAATTGCTTGCTATGATCATTTATTTATGAAATGTCCCACTCCAACCTTCACATTTTCTAAAACATTGAATATTAATACAAAACTGGAAAAAAATATCCTTCTTTGGGGTTGCAATGCCCAAAAACTTAATTACCTTCAATTATGCTGGATAAGGACAATTATGCAAGGGAATCTCTATGGACATTACAATGAGCCATCCTTCAAGAACTAGATATATGCCCCAAAACAAAAGGATCCATATTCACGCTTACACATTCTAGAAGCTATTCATAAACATAAAAAACTAATGTAAACAAGACAATTACTAGGGCTTATTATGTTAGGCCTAACTAGTTTGTATAAGTATAACTGATTAAATTGTTGTAGCGTCGTTTTTCTTGTCCCATATCGCACTTGACTTTCTTCATAATTACTCAACGGCTATATCTGGCAATTTTAAGCTCTAGTTCATAATCTTTAAGAATAAAAACTTGTTACTGCCTATAAATGATAATCACGTTAATTTTTAATGCATACGGGTTGACTAGGAATTTGTCCCATAAAAGGGTAGATACTGCAAAATCCAAAGATATATCAATACACCATAAACTGAAGCTTATGTTTTGATATAGAATGACAATAGTATACTGTTGTATTATCAAGGTGCAAACCATCTAATGTCAGTTCCATAAAACATGTATACTAACAGGACATAAGGAAATACAGATCAAGGAGATGTATTTGATTACCAAGATCCCATACTTGAAACTTGATGTTATTGTACTCCACTGTCTCAACATTGAAGCCAATCGCTGCATCCAAAAACATATAAATCAATTGGCAACTCAGAGAGAAAAAGAAAGCCATTTCACACCCTAGCTCATTGCTAAAAGCATAATGAGACAGCAGGATTAGTAGACTATTAAATTCACGATTCTAACAACATCAAATCCAGATAAAAATAACAAAGAAAGAGTACCAACTTGGGATCGTGGATACAACTTCCCCCATCTGAAGCCGATCTGTAATAAATAAAAATCACATCAATAACAATAAGTAAAATTCAAGAAGTTGCCCAGTAGAGGGAATCAAATGACAAGACAATCAACAACAATTACATACAGAGAATCGTAGTTTTGCCAGCATTGTCGAGGCCGAGAACGAGGATCCGAGCCTCTTTGTTTCCGAAAACGGAGGAAAACAATTTAGTAAACAAGAGGCCCATGTTTCCGGATCAGCTAAATAACGAGAATAAAAAATTACACTCCAGAAGAGATCGTATGAGAAAAAGGATCTACTCGTCTGACCCTGTTCCTCTCTATTTGAATAAACAAGAAAAAACTGCAGAAGGTTAATCGAAAAGCAAATCAGAAACAGAATATGATATAATAAATGATCTATAAAAGAAACAAGGGAGAATAAGGAAGGAAGAAGCTTACTTGTAGAGAAAAGGAGAGGGCCTGCTAGCGAAATACGCAGAGGGGAATATGGAATCAGAATTCTGAGAATTGAAGAAGACGATGACTGAAAGCAGAATATAAAGTCGTTTGTTTTTTTCTCTGTCAAAGGAAATGCCAAATACACTTTACCATCACCAATTAGAATTGTGATTTTTAAACAAAGTATAATACTCTATAATAGCTTTCAAAATTGATTAATTCTAATTATAAAGTAGTGTTTTTAAGTTTGGGAAAGAAGTTAATTCTTAACTTTAGTTACCTCCAATTGGATCATAACATTTTTATCATATTACAATTTAAATTCCAATTTAATATGTATCCCTTTTTTTCTTATCTTTTCTTTTCAAAAGTACGATCTCATCCCCGCATCATGTACTTTTCTTCATTTTCTTACTTTATTTTAAAATTATCTTAAAATCGTTAATTTTTTAACTTATCAAGTTAAAATCTTTTGTTCATCTCACTTATATTTTCGTGATATCATCCATTATCATATACTTTTTCGAAAGTTTTGCTTTCAATTATTCAATATCTAATAGAAAACTTGTAGAAGTCTGGTAAGAACCCAACATTGCTTTGGAAGTTTGTATGTTCCATCAAAATTGTGTTTTTAACGTATTTCTACTGTATTTCATATATATATATCAACATTCTACCATAATTTTACAAGATTCTTTCAAAAACCTTTTTATCTACATGTTCGATATTTGGTAAAGATCTGATAAATACTTAATAAAAATATATTTTATTCGAAATTTATTCAATCTATGGAATTTATGCTTACAACTTTCTTTTCAACTATCTAGTATTTAGCATGAACTTGATATCGAGAGACCATATTTTTCATTGTTATCATTCAAAATTATACCGGATAGCCAAAAAATGAAATGTAATAGAAATCTTGCAAGAACCATGTATTTTATTGTTATACTTTAGAAAAAAACAATTCAAAAAATATAAACAAACGAAATCACGAATTCAAAATTCTACTAACTTTCGACAATGTAGCTACCAAATTACTACTAGATACTCATAAAAACAAAAAATACAAAATGGAATTCAGATCTAATAAACACATTAATATCTTTTATTGTTATTATTTAAAATAGAAATTCAAAAACTCTAATCAAACAAATAAGTTGTAAATCAAATCAAAGTTAAATCTAATTAAAATTTAATGAACTTGAAATCAAAACTCCATCAAACACCTTAGTATGCAAACTCCTTGAAATCTTCAAAACTTGATGAACTCCAAATTCAACAACTATGTAGGCAAATCGACAACTGAAATCAAAATAGAAATTGATCAATCCTACAACTATTCAAAATGAAACAAAATCAAATATGAAATATGAACAAATCCTATTAAACAATCGATATCAAAAAGCGAATAATCTAATCGAAGTTGAAATAGCAGATAAACAAAAACTCAAAGGTACATAGCAAGAACAAAATTTTGAAAGAGAAGTTAGATGAGAAAGCATGAAGACATATAAAGAAAAGCTAAGAAAAAGAAGAAAAACGAGGTATACAAAATTATGAGAATCAATTTATAACTCAACAATTCAGATTCATTCAAAGAACGATATTTAAAAGAACGAAGGAGAAACTGAAGAACGATGGAGAACCAGAAATTTACTTGACAGACTAATTAAAAGAGCAAGTAAGATAATTGGAACATAAACCCTATAATTAAAAGGTATAATCGGATAGGAAAGCTATTAAAATAATTAAAGGATAAATAGCGTGATTAATTTAAAAAAAATATATTAATCTCAATTTCCTTACTGTGCTTTTTTTGAATTAATGACACAAGATACATTTTTATAAATCTCACTAAAAAGTTTTGCATGTATTTTCTTTGGTCGTTAATTAGGTTATACCCTATAAGAATGGGTAACATTCCTTGGGAATGAGGAAAATTTTACCTGCCAATACATCGAAAATATGTTCTCAATAGTACAAAAATATCTTATGCAAACTCAACCAACTCATGTAAAAATATATCCGGGCTTGGACCGGGTTAAATTTGACCTTGAAACTTCGATCCAAGTTCGACCCAGCTCATCAATAAGCACAATTATTAAATATTTGTTAGAAAAATTATTTAAATACTAAAACTAAATAAAAATTGATAGAATTATTACATATGAATAACAACAATCAAAATATACTTTTTCGTTCATCATTGGTTAATCTCTCATTCCTAAAGTTGAATTTTTTTGTAGCTGTTAGCCTTACAAATGTCACGTATCCACTCCGGTTGGTTTGACTTTTCAAATATGTTATTTTTTTTTCCTAATAAAAACTAACACGTGGCATTAAAAAAGTTAAGAGAAAGAAAAAGCAGCTTTTAAAAGTTTTGGAGAGTAGTATACTTTTAGTGCCTACTTGATGAGGTAAACTATGTATTTATTATCTCGTCTGCTAATTTCAAAAACATATAATTTTAAGATGTATTTCCATTTTTTAGAAGGTATGGTTTTACAACTATATTATCCTATTATACCATACAATATGTATCAATTACATCATCACCTTGGAATACACAATCATATAACAAATTCAAATTTATTAAAAACTATAATTTGAAAAACTATTAAGAACCTCCCACAGACAGGAAGAGTAGTGACCAAAAATCGTCTTCAAGAGTTGATTGGGATATTTTCATAAAAGAAAACAGGAGAAGATAATTGCGATAACAATTTTGATTATAGCAAAGATTGTAGAAAGATGGACATAAAATTTCCGGATGACGTCAAATTGCAATCAAGTGAAAAGTTCCAGCCGAAGAGAACATCGAAAATATGCAGCGTTGAATAATAAGAAAAAGTCACCAATAAGATTCAAAGTGATAAAATACCATGAATGGAAGAAGGCTAACGATAAATATTGAAGTTGTAATTTTAAAGGTCATATGTTTGAGTTCTTACTCGAATGGAGAAAAAAATTTGCTTTAATATTATTTGTAACCCATAAGAAACAATCTTTTAAAAAAAAAAAACTATAACGTTGAACCTGGGTATTAGTTGGCAGCAAAAAGAAGTGAAGAGCACGACATAAAAAAAAAGAAACGGAAGAGTAGAGGTCTAATACATAGTCAAAGTCCCGAACTTGACAAATTTTTCATAATATCACTCTGAACTTGCATGAGTATCAATAAGTCCCCTAAACTTGACCATAATGTTCATTTCTACATCTTCAAGTTGGCAAAAAAATACACTTCCTCCTCTCAACGCCATCATTTGAATGGGTATAGAAAATTTTGATATCTTTAAAAAATCAAACCAATCACAAAAGTTAACCAACCAGAAGGTCAAGCATCTTCTGAACCCTGCCAATCGTCGAACCTGTTTGCTGGCTTGGACCATGTCTCCCGAACATTCTCAGTACATATGGCACAAGACGATTTCACCTCCAAATTTAGGGTAGAAAGAGGGACTATAGGGGGTCTTATGGTATGTACCAAAACTTGGGCAAGAGGAATTGCTCCCTTTTGCCGGAGCTCATGAAAGAGCTTCGGGACTTTCAAACTAAAGACACATTTTCCTATTTAGTTAGGAACGACAAATCAGTGACTTCAGACCTTTCTTCCTAAGACTCTAAAGAGCAAAAGAAGGTAAACGGTTTATTGTTGTCATCTCTAGACTTAATATCCAGCGGTTCAGATCTCAGAATCTAGATGTCGTTATGGAAAAGCTATGTAACTACAACGTTACCAGCAGTGCCATTTCCATCAGTCCGTTTCCTTATGAACAGGCCTCCTGGCAATGGCTAATGCAGTTTGTCCATGCTCAGGGAGAGCAGTCAGGGGAACTACCACACTTTTCGATAGATCCGAGAGAAGATAAATCAATCAAATCCAGCTGAAAACAGCACAGAGCAGATATCGAACGATTAATTTCTATTTCTTGTTATCGTGGAATTCGTCATCAAGATGGATTGCCCTTTCGGGGTCAACGAATAAAAGCAAGTAGATAGCAGTAATACTAAGCATGAACTTATGCTTCTGTTTTTTTCTCAAGGAGCGTAGAAAGATAAAAAGGTAGAACTAAAATAGAAAAGGTATTTTCAAATCGAGATGTCGATTCGTTTTTCGCCCCCAATGAGCCTCCCCTCGGCTGAACTCCCTTAAGCCCGGCCCGGAAGTAACTGAACTAGCCTAATCAATAGAAGACACTGTCTCGAAGGGAGGACATCTGGAAAATCTTATTCTAGAAAAAAAAATCCTACTTTAAGTCTTTTTTCTCTTGTCTCAGTTAATGTTAATTAAGAGGAGTCATGCAATCCACCTTCTCCGGTAAGTTACCTAACTGAACTTTAAACTTTGGCTCATTTTCTTTTACCTACCTGGATCAGTCGAGAAAGGACTGGAATGGAAAAAGTGGAAGTGTGCGCAGAAGGGATTGTTACCAAGTACAGTCACCTGCCAGCCCTTAAAGCAATATTGGTCTTAGACAGATGAGATCCAAGCGCAGGTGATCTCAGACAACCTCTTACGATATTTCTTGTATTTCTTATTTCTTTCTAAAAGATGAAATTCCTTTTTGGAACCCGGTATGTGCAATGGCTTTCTCTGAGACGGGCTACCTTCTTCAAGCTCCGCCCAACCTATATGCCAGTTATCAACCCCCTGGCATCATTAGGCCTAGTTGTTGATGTGAGCTCTGGACAGTTTAGGCCTAGCTCTGGAGCTGATTGAATTTCTTCACATACCGAGCAAGAAGCTAGTGGATATACTTTCAAACTTAGCGTCCATTTTTAATTTAAAGGTCCTATATCAAGAAGGAAGGGCTCAAACTCGTCTTTCAATAGAGTGGGTCCCTAGTTTCGCTTACGAAGATAACTGGATAGACTGGATCGTATTGGGAATAAGAAGGAGAAGATGACACGCGACACAAATGAGTTGAAGAATATGTTTTTGCCAACGTCAGGATAGTAAGGTAAACATTTTGGCCAAGTTTGGGTTCCTAGTAGTGGCACTTCCAAGTTCATGGGCCATCTTAAAAAGAATGTTTAAGTTCAGAATGCTTACCATGCATTACACCAAGAGTAGACTTTGGAAGAGAACTACCAAAACGAAAAGAACAGATTATCAAGTTGAATAGTGAGTGATATGTCGAGGACTAAATCGTTTTTTGAAAAGAAAGCCACAAACAGAAGCTTCTGCTGAGTTTTGGTAGTCTAAGAAGAGCAACATTATTGTGCAAAGATCCGAGGGATTGACTACATGTTTACAGCTATCTGCATTCATCATAAATATCGACAGCCTTCTCTGCTGTAAAATAGTTTACAATGCAGATTGGAAAATCATCTCAGCAAGTTCCTGCATCATCACATTGCAATATCTTATCAGACAGGAAACCAAATAAAAAACATGCCCGTTGAGTTTGAGCCGATATCATGTGCTTCTGTCTTAAAAACATTATATGCTTTTATTATTGACATAATTAATGCAAACAACATAGAGAATCATCAATGTACCTGCTTAGCAGACGGTACAACTGGTTTGCCCCATTCAATGGCTGTCTTCTCCAGCAATTCAAAGTCAGCGCTTCCAGACTGGTCAACGACGCATTACCCGGTATCAGCTTTGCAAAACCAGAAAACAAGAAAAAAGAGAGTGCCCCGAAAATTATGGTACCTCAATTAGTGCTCCAATTTCTGAGTCGAAACTCTGATAACGCTTCCTTACAAGTTCAAACAAAGAACCATCCTTCATTTTGCATCAACAACAAGTTATATTTCTCAATATCAGGATAAACAAAAGATGTAGGCCAAATACATCGGGGCCCCTTGAACTTGTCACTAATAGCCTCTCACCCCCTTCAACTAGCAAAAATTTACCAGTTAGCCCCCTTCAACTAACGCAAATGCACAAGTTTGCCACTTAAGCATCACGTGCCGGCTTCTAATTGGCTTGACTTTCCAAAAATGTCATTTTTTCTCTATCAACTAGAAGTTGACAAGTGGAATTCCAGGGTTTATAGGTGCGTTCTAGACAAGTTTAGGGTGGCGAGACGCTATAAGGGACAAGTTTAGGGGCAGGAGAACTTTTGAAAGTTCAGGGGGCTATTAGGGACAAGTTCAGATGCATTAAGCCAAAGATATATGATGTGAAATACGAGCCTCACCTTAATTAAGGTAGCAGCATTGCGAAGTCCACGAGCTAAGGCATCCATTCCACCTATATGAGCAATGAACAGGTCCTCAACATCTGTGCTCTCTCTTCGCCTGAGAATTAACATTATTATTGTCATATCCAAAAAAAATAAAAAATTAGAGTAGATTGTGCAGATGAAGAAAAATCAGAGTCTGAGATACTAACAGCTTGGCATCAAAATTGAATCCTCCTGGTGCCAAGCCTCCCTACCAAAAAATAAAGTCAACCTGATAATGCTGATCCGGAACAAAATTGTCTTCTAAATTCTATAGCAAATTAAGACTACGGACTTACATTTTTTATTACACTAAGCATAACAAGAGTTGCTTCAGCAATGTCTGTCATG
This sequence comes from Euphorbia celastroides, assembly GCA_948291685.1. NCBI lineage: Eukaryota > Viridiplantae > Streptophyta > Magnoliopsida > Malpighiales > Euphorbiaceae > Euphorbia > Euphorbia celastroides. Next base: position 5,770 of record CAOJBJ014719073.1, on the reverse strand, counting down.
AACTGATCTGTATCCCACCCTGTGTAACAGAGGCAATGATTAACATCCCCAGATTCCGAGTTCGTTTTTAATATTAATAAACAAAATAAGGAAAATTTTCACATTATTCTGATTATCTAACCAACTTGAGGATCGCCAGTGTTTGCATCAATATTTCCTAGCAAACCGTTGATTCTTGCAGTTTCGAGCTCATGATGACAGCTGTTGAATGCAACCAAATTACAGACTTTAGCAAATAAGTTATGCAAATGACAATGTAAACAATACATAGATGGCATATTGCAGACCTGTGACCAGAAAGAGTGGCGTGGTTGCATTCAATGTTGAGCTTAAATTCTCCTGCAAAAGTTGAGTGAAGGTCAATTTGATTATCTATCACAAATTAACTTAAGAACGCCATCAGCATTCATTATAAACTCAATCATGACAGATTTATCATGATGTAACGGATAAAAAACAATCAGAACTATACAAGACTAGCGGGTTGAAAAAAGGGCATCAATGTAAAATGCAGCATGATAAATTGTCCATTAGTGGCAGCTACACTATCTTCTTAGCACTTTCAAATAACAGTAGGCATGTGAACATGATTTTCAAGCAGACTATCTTTAGTTAAATTCTAGAGCTTATTGCAATATACTTAAAATATAATATGCCAAAATTGATGTTATTTCCTTAATAATTCAGAAATGATCAAATACCAATTAAATTTCAGATAGGAATTTTACAAGTGAATTACAGATGAAAAGATGCATGTCATCTTCCAATGAAAAATTTCACTAATATTCTTCAGCATCAACACATGATCAATCGATTGTCATACGTCCCCTCCAATTTTTTATTGCATGACTTTCAAAGTCATGTTTTTTCATTTTTTATGACATTTCATATGCACTTTTGCCAAATTTTCATCAACCAGATACCTTCTAGTGTACAAATTGAGAAGAAAGAGAATTTTCCTACGATTCGTGAAAGTTTAGGAGAGAAGTGGTTAAGATAGATCAGTCATTTGAATACTTTAACCAATGATTAATTGCCCAAGTAACAGCTTGAGATAGATAAAAACCAGAGAAAGCGTGACATCAGTAGCAATTAATGATCAAGGTAAAGCTGCACAATGTACCTAGAAGGCCATATTTTCGCAAGAAATTTGCAGCTGTTGCAGCATCCCAATCATACCTGAGAAAATAACACCATAAGTAAGCACAATACAAACACTACATATACATATACATGCATACGCATATATATGTATATAAATATATATTGGCAGGCCTAATACATACTGGTGTTTGGTGGGTTCTTGGGGCTTTGGCTCAATTAGCAGAGTTCCTAAGATACAGAGATGGTAAAAACAACAATTGATACAGTTAAGAAGAAATTATAGAAGGACACGAAAAAAAATCTTTCTTTCATAATTTTCTTCAATCAAGCTTGAACTTTGATCATGGAAAACAAGCTATGTCCCAGTCCGAGAGACAAGTAGTAAAATGAGCAAGATTTACCATTAAATCCAATTTTTTTCTTGTAGGCAACAGCTGCTTCCATAAATCTTGCCTGTAGTTATAACAGCATCAGTTAGTTGGACAAATAAGAAGCTTCTTAGTCGCAAACTCTTAAGACTAGCCGTAGCAAAATATATAGCTTTTTATATTTCAAGTATTCACCCGACAGTGATTACCATATGATCAAGCTCTCTTTCCATATCCGTGTTCAAGAGAGACTGGTAACCCTCACGACCGCCCCAAAAGACGAAATTTTCTCCACCCAAGTAATGTGTAACCTATTGACGCATGCAACTTGTGTCAAACTTAGCATCTGAAACAGTATGTGATACAGATTATGTCACAATGCTATACCTCCATCGCCTTTTTGACCTGAGCTGCAGCATATGCGTATACACCTACTTCAGAACTGCAAAGGATAATCCATGGTTTTTAAATCACAAAAACACTATCAGTGGTTCACATTCAATCACAAATGACTGGAGTACCTGGTAGCACCACCATGCATGTAGCGAGGGTGCAAAAACAACTGAGCTGTGCCCCAAAGAGGACGAATCTCAGTTCCCTGCATAGTTTACAAATAAAAAAAATGCAAGTGGAACATGACTTGGTGAACTAGTAGCATGCAAACAAATGTGCTTTTGAAGTATGATAAAAGCAGCATGAAGAACTTAGAATGTACAAAAAAGCAAAAGATAAGGATCATATCAAGTATATTGATCTTGAAAAGAAATGACCACAATATAGTAGAAGATGATGATGACGAGGAGGAGGATGATGATGGCGAGGAGGAGGATGATGATGATGATTGGTATTCCTGACTACCCAAATACATTATAAGTATTCATGATCCTTAATCATTTTTTGTTAGGTATTGAGATTAGAGCTGATGTGGCTAGTTTACAGCCAAGTGTTAATGGTAAGTTTATAGCCGAGTACTAGTAATGACAGCTTAATAAAAGCTGGTTGTAACTACTTAGAAGGATATTCAATAAGAAAAAAAAAAACAGAATTTCCATCTCTTCCTCAACTCTCTCTCTCTCTCTCTTCCCTCTCAGTTCTCTTTTTCTCTAATTCCGAGTTACTGAGTTCAGGTTCAAACCTGATATTTTTTTATAAAAATATTGAAGACGCTAGGTATAGAGTCTGTGACCTCCCACCTCCACTTTGGAGGTGCACCAATTGAGCTGCACCCAATTGGTAACCATAGTTATGCTTAATAGTCAAGGATGCTACAGAAAAGAGATGGAAGAGAACATAAAATGTCTTCTGTAGCACGTAGAGAAAAGTGAGTTCAATGCCTTTATTCTACTTCGTGGTCCATTTATTTATGCAACAATACCTGGAGCTCTTTAGCAAGGGCTACCACTTCATCCAAGTTTGCATTACTTTCCTGATAGAGAAATAAAAGAACAGTAATTAAATAGTTGCAGGTTTAACAATTTGAATCTCGATGAAATTGAGGATTATCAAGATGTTTTTCACCACAATCAGATGCCAAAGAAAGTAACCTTTTGAGCCAACTAACCTTAATAGTTTTACCAGCAGGAGCAATATCTCTGTCATGGAAACACCACCTATCAACTCCAAGCTTCTTTAGGAATTCAAAGTTGGCTCTCACTGCATCATGTATCAATTTTCATATCTTGGCATCTTTTATACAGCATCAGTGCACACATCATTGTTTAAAATAATGAAACCTACTTCTTCTTTTGGCCATACCCAATGAATCAGTGCTGTCCTCCCAAGGCCAATATTTGGTTGGTGCACCAAAAGGGTCACCTCCTGTTCCCCGGAATGTATGCCAAAATGCAATGCTGAATCTCATCCAATCCTGCAACCAGAAACATATTCAGTAACAATCAAGTTGTTGATACATTGCCACATTAGGAATAGCCTGTTACCTTCATTTTTTTACCAAGAATTTCTTCTTCTGCATTATACCATTTGTATGCAAGTGGGTTCTTGCTGGAAGGACCCTGCAAATAACAATACATCAACACATGAAAACCACCTAACAATCGCAAACACTATTTTCAGAGGAGTTCAATTTGAAAGGAGTAAAAGTAACTGTAAAAGTTTGAATGAAACCAGTAATCGAAACTTATATAGAGAAAACTAGTCAATGCAAAAATGCATTAACATGTGAAGACAAACACGTCGAAAAAATCTTTACCTCATACTTTATGTTAGGGATCCCGGGGAAGAATTCACCTTTCCATTCATCTGAATCACCACAGTCTTCAGCAAGAGTAGCCGGGCATGTTGGCGGAGCAGAAGCAATCTGAATGCAATACAATGAATAAGAAAATAGGTCGCAAAAGATAACTTCACTCGTGCAAAGTAAACAAAACAAGTAAGACACAGATCCCTTACCACTCCATAAGTTACTACATTAAAGCAAAGCATAAGCAATAGCACTCGACTTTTCATTTTCATCTTCTAACAAAATTCTGCAAAACACAGAGTAAACAGTGTGAAACAGAATTTATATAAAGAGAACCGTCAATAAAGATGTACATTCAAACTATATATAATGTTATCATGACAGCATTCAGGTGTCCCCCCAGCATACGATTGCACATATCCACCTTCATCAAATCAGAACTCGTGTCGTCATTGGCTTAAAATAGCAGTAGAAGATTCTCAAAAGTGATCCAATTCAACAGAATTGCGTCATCAAAATCATACAAATTCACAGCGAACATCTTTTAGAAATACCTAACACGATCGATTAAGCCATTAAACACCTGCAAAACTCAATGCAGGCATGAAATTGGCTATCTAAGGACCAATAATCGCCGCAGAGAACATCGAGCTGCAAAAATCAAGCCTAATCAAGAAAACATAGAATCTGATCGAAACTGGAAGCAATGATTGTGCACCTAGAAACTAACGTCGAACAATTGAGATCAAAACCAAAACAGAATCATGCATCAATCGTAACAGAAATCAAGCGCATGAAACTTGAAAGATTAAACAAAGTAGAGAGAGAATGACTCACGGATAGTGTAACGTACAACTGAGACGAGCTCTTCGATAGAGGAGCTGACTCTCTCAGTTATTATATAAAAGAAGATAAGGATAAAATCAATAATAGTATATTTAAAAATAGAAATTGTTTAATAGCTTCTCTTTTATTAATTAATGTTGCTTATTTGAAGGATTAAGTGTTCAACGTTATCCAAAATACAATAAAATGATAACGTATGATGTGTATAAACAGGGCAAATCCAACTCATCGTAAAATTGTCCATTTAGTTACGTTATCAACTTTATCTCCATGGTTCTTGTGTTATATATATATATGGGGGGAAAAACCGATACATTAAGAATTTCCCCTTCTTTTCTTTTTCTATTTAATATTTTTTGTTAATTTGATTTTGAATTAATAAATAGTAACCAATTGGTTTTTAATAAGTGGTGTATTCATATTATTTGAATGTGGGTGACCAGAGATCAAACTTTAATTCCTTTAAAATTCTAATTCTTCAAAAAAAAATGGTAAATAAATGTTCCTTCTCTATTTTTTATTCAATATTTTTATTATATAATATATGGTTTTGTTTTTTATTTACTTTGTCACAATCATAATTAAATTGAATTTCATCTCATTGACCAAATAGTGATAAAAGGATAAAATAAAGTCAATTTTTAGAAAAACGAAATCAAAATAATCTTCACCAGAATATAAATATGAAATAAAATAGAAGAAATATATAGAATAATCATTCTCTTGTCTACTAAATTTGAAAAACAATACTTTTTTTGGAATAAAAAAACAACCCTTTCAATTTTATCTAGATAAAGTGTGTTGATTTGAACTGGTTTGAGTCCGAAGCGGGTTCTGAGTTAGAGTCTATTACTTTCCACTTTATATAAATCCTTTATTTTGCATACAAATATGGGTAAAATGTATACTTCTAATATGGTTAATTTTACAGAATAATGAGTTCCAACTATGGTTTAGTGGCAGGTTTATGGATTTGTTGTATTATTAAATACGGCTAATTAGTTACAATAGAAATTTCATACCGTGTTTATAGCACTTTTATACTGAGGACTATGTTTTTATCTTAGTCAACTTAAAAGATCTGTTAAGTACATTTTTTTTACAGCAACTCTATCTATCTATCTATCAAAGTTTCAAATATTATTTTATATAAGGAATGAGTTGCAATTGCACCTTTATAGTAAGCTTATAATTTGACTAGAGTTTTGTTTTTACGTAACTTACATAATTCGCTAATTAATATATATTTTTT
>CAOJBJ014718126.1:0-14919 GCA_948291685.1 Euphorbia celastroides | reverse complement strand
ACAAAACCACAACTTGTCAACGAGATCCAGCCCTATGCAATAATGCGAACAATAATTTTTGCTACCAGCCCGACCTAGAAAACTGTGGAGAATCATCCAATAAACGCATAGGTATTGTCTCCAAGTGCTTTGCACAATGTTTTTTTGAAAACTTCCCTCGTGGCCTCAATGACATAATCTCTAATCTCGGTGTCCAAATCTGCATACTGGATGGAGGAAGTATCATTCATACCCATATTAGATCTTGATGCATGATTTTGCCTTTTCATGATCAACATTTCTTTATCAAAGAAAGAATTCACGACTTTATCGTACACACTCCTATCTTCAGAGATTTGCATTGTTTTTAGAATATCTGAACAATTAAGTAGCAAGAAAGCTCTTAATCCAGGATTTCATCAAATATTTATACTGAAATGTACGAGTACACCAAAAATAGATGCAAGCACTAAAAGCAAAAAGTTGGTGTCTACAATTCTGCATTGACTTTCATTGTGCATGTAATTCGCATATTTAACCTTATAAGCTCTAGAAATGACAAAAACAATGATTTCAATCAACATAAAGGGATGCAAAACACATTCTACAGGCTATTCAAATTGTATCATGAAAAAAGCAAGAAGTTCAAGAGAATGCAGCTTCTAAAAAAAGTTAAAATTAGATCATTATTTTTTAATTACAGAAACATGTGTTCCTTACAGGAGTTTCTCTCTTCTGCATTCAATGATTTTTCAACAAGTTCCAGCGAAGTTGAAGGACTTATTTAGATGACTTTTAAAATATTGTTCAGATAAAATATGTTATGTATGCTATGTCGTGTTTTACGATCAACACCTGTTTATTAAATGTGCTCATGAATTCATTTACAATAAAATGAAACTACGGCATCAGCTGACCAACTCAAAGTAGCATATACAACTAACTGTCATAGAAAATGGATGTTTTAACTCACTGTCTAACAATTCAGATTCCATTCTAGGGGGAAATACATGCTTTAGGAGATCTGTGGCAGATGGACTTAAGCGTCGCAACAGGGATGCTTGCTCTGGGAACTGAGCAACCCATGAAGAAGGAAGCTCTCCTTTCTGTTTCAAATCAGATAGAATGGCGTGCCTCTCCATGGCTGTCCCAAAAGGGTGCCAAAGCTCAAAGAACACAACTCCAAAGCTATACATGTCAGCCTGCAATTAATGGATACATGTTATAATTAAAATGAAGTAACTAGAAAAATACGAGACTGAAGCTCAACAAATAAAACATGCATGCTAGCTGAAGATGTAGAATTCTTTACCAGAAAATCACCACCTTTTCATCTATTTTTGGCCATAGTTGCTCAATTTCTTCAGCAGCAGTGTAAAATTAGGTTCCAACTTGACCAGTTCCGTCAAGTGAAACTCCACTTGTATCTGTAGGTAAGGTAGTATCAGGATCCAGATGCTCCAACTTCAGGAACCGGGCTAAACAAGAAAATTGAAAATGAGAATTTACAAAATCTTTTGCTATAAGCTTCAACTATGTAGGATGAGGACAGCTATATAGTAAGAGAACTTCATAATTTAATAATAAAAATATTTCCAAAAACTTACGAGATGAACAGGTGGCTCAAACTTATGAAGCTCATGAATCAAAGAAAGCTACATACTCATATAGAAAAAGAAAAAGCACTTTTTAAGAGCAATGTTTAAAAAACCACAAGAGTCCTAAGACTAATAGCACGGGCAAACAAAAAATTGACACATAATAAGAGAACCCTGAGACCAATAGGCAATAGCTCATCTGATCAACTTAAAAGATGCTAGCAGATAAAAGTAAAAAAAAAAAATAGAAGCATCATAAATATTTAATAAAGCTTACATTTTGGGTATTAATTGCAAATACAATGCAAGTTTTCAAATTTTCAAATCGAACATGTGCGCATTATAGAATTCAGATTCGAATGGAGTGTTTTCGTAATCTACTACATGTTCTAAACAGAAAATACTAGTAAAATTAGAAATATTTAGCGCCATGGCATTGAGATTAATTTAATCAACCACTAAATGTGTTCGGTAGGTCAGCTCTTTTATCTCGTCACTCTTCAATACATTTTATCAGCCAACAGCAAGACATATCTTCAAAAACGGATCCCAATTACATAAAAAGTTCATCACGTAAGAAGGGATAATCAGCCAGTTGTACATTAAAAGAATCAGGATCTTACCAAGACCAAAATCACCAATTTTAATATCACCTCGAGCATCAAAAAAGATATTGTTAGGGGTTAAGTCCCAATGGATGATTCCTTGTCCATGAATGTGTGCCAATCCTTCAACTACTTGTCGAGATAGATGCCATGCATACTCTTTGTCAAAGTGGTCATATGATTCAAAAACTTGACGGGGAGTCCTGCATTAATGAACAGAGCAAAACACAAGAAGAAAGAAAAAGAAGTCAACAGAGTCCAGCACAAGAAAACGAAAGATAATACATTGTTTTGTAAACTTAATATATAGTAGAATGGCAATGCTGGAAACTAAAAACTATAAGAAATAAAACATTAAAATGTATTTGTTAACAAAAGTTCAAAGGAATTCCTTTGAGATAATGTGATGAAGCTAGAAGCTACAAATAACAGAAAAGAGAAACTACTATCAGAACTTTACTCCGAAGACAAACTAAATTCATCTACAGCTGTGCTCCATATCTGAAAAAGTTGCTACCTCTCTCCTCGAACAAAAACTAGAGTCCAAGATTGTAATCTACCCCATGTCACTATTTCATAATGTTCTCCAGGCATACAAAAGAAATCATATCGCTCTCCGAGCATACAAAAGAAACCATATCGTTCTCCAAGCATTCCGAACCGCATATTTCAAAATCTACAAGCTCGTGAAAAGATGTAAAGCAAAACACTCAAGGAAGATTAAATATGGAGAACTAATAAATTGAACTCCCAGTCAACGATGAGAAAACATGCAAATAGATGCACTGCAATGACTAAATATAAGAACCAAAGAAAACTTACAAAATTGACAGTTCTTCCTAAACACAACTCAAAAGAAAAAAATACTACACTCATGCCCTTTATCAATTTTATGAAAACTCTACATAGGAGACCTTTGAATGAAATTTCAAAATGGTCACAAGTATAATAAAGGGTTTGCAGTTTCAACAAGTTATCACAATTAAACAGAGGAAAATTAATCTATCACATGGCAGATGAGATATAATTCAATAAAGAGTATTCTAGGTTGAATGTTAATAATAAATGAGAAGCGACTATACTCACTGGGGACAATACTCCATCTGAATATATAAGTATGTTGAATCAAGCTTGCTTTCTTGTCCCATATCAGCGGAGCTAGCACCACGATAACTAAATGTAGAGCTGGCAGCTGTACTAGAATCCCATTGGTCGCCAAACTTACCAATTTCTCCTGTTTCAAACCATGCCTGGAAATCACAAATTGAAACCATGAAAGAGACTCCAACATTGAGAAATTTTGAATTCCCAATTTGAATTACGAAAGAGAATTCCTTTCATTTAAAAACAATACAAAAGCAAAAGCTATTCAGTTTCATAACCATAAAATCTGTTTGACAATCAGTCATCAGCCTAGCATAGAATATTTTTGTACAGTAAGAGAATATTCACTTCACATGCCGCCATGAACTGTGTTCATATCTTAACTTATGCTTTTACATATAGACAACTATTTGTCAATTATGTATGCATAAAAAAGAAATTACCTGATAATAATTATGTATGCATAAAAAATTACCTGATAATACCAGACAACATGTTGATGTTGTAAACGTGAAAGTGTAGCTACTTCCCTAAGTACAATTGGCACACAAATAAACATTACATATCAAACATCATAGAGAAAAACACAAAAAAGAAGCAAAAGATGTTGCAAGTTTAAATATATCTTGACATAGTGTTGACAAATTTTGCAAGCTTGAAGGACAATGATTGAAGTCAACAAATGAAGAAACGTTTAAGCAATAAGTTTCCAACACAACAACAATGGATGGAAGTAATTATGCACAAATCATTCACATTCATTCGGAGGGAAATGAGGATTATATACCCAACCACTAGAGAGCTAATGAAGAAGATGGATAAAAACCGAAAAGAAAAAATATTGGATCAAGGCTTGGTTATTGTTTTTTTTTTTTTTGTATAAAGAGGTAAAATGCATAGATATGAACAAAGACATGTGCACATCTTACCCACACTGACCACTTCAACCATGTAAAGGGAAGGACCAAAAATATTTATAAGCAAACCATAGAGGGTTTTAGAGCCTAGGTGCTAGGTTCAGTTAGACCACCAACTAAAAAATTTAGAAATTATGCTGCATATAGAATTTAAAACAGAAAAAGAGAAGTTCATCAATGTTAGTGAAAATCCACATATCATCATAATAATTATAATATTTCCTGGTAGTCTAAAACTTCAAGTCCATAACTAGTTATCAATTAATTTGATCGTCATCAAGATGAACTGACCAATAAACAGAAAATTTTGCATTCGAAAATCTTCTTGACACAGCTAGAAGCCACAAGTGCCTTTAACTCAAATATATTAATGAGAAAAATTAAATTACTCTATAACATAAATAAGTAATTATATCTCCAAATCTACACTTGCCATGAATAGAAAAATTTCAATTATTACTCATAGTAACACATGGCAAGTGATATGGCTGTAACTCAAATATTATAATCTCTTGTCACCACACATGGCTTTAACTCGAACATATTAACATAGAAAAATACCATGGCAAACATATATTAGAACTCATATAATCACAATTAGAACAAAAAGCCAAAAACAGTATAAACACATAAAGGTTCTGGTTACAACAGAAAGCATTTGCTTCCAAAGTAACAGGCCCCAAATAATTATGCCAATCAAATTTTTATGTTCTTTAGAAAAAGATAAAACTAAATGGAAATATTTTTGGTGTTGACTAATCGGATAAAAGACAATGACAATGATAAAGATAACACTGGTAGACAGTGTTAAGGTAACAAATAAAGCATGATGCTGCTATACAATGTTTGATAATTCTTTTTTTCAAAATAAGAATTGTAAAATGTTGACCTTTCTAACAACATCTAATGTTTATTAGTTGATTATGTCCAATGTATCTTCAAGATTATAAAAATGTACCTCAAAATCCGGTCAGGTAAACTTTTATCCATAAGGCGGATTTTCTTCACAGCATACTGCCTTCCATCCAACTTGTTTTTGCACAATAAAGCATGGCCAAAACCTCCACGACCTAAATAGTTTATATAAAAAAACTCACATCACAAAACGCTACAGTCTATACGAAATTGTGGATCCGAGAACAAGGAGCACTCAACAATAAAGAATTCCATATTGGCTGGTTAAGCAAAACACTTGATTGAATACAGAAGACATCAGAAAAAAAAATGAATAATAATTACAATAATAATTAAGTTTGAAAAATTATAAAACACCTTTGTAAGGCAATAACACCAACCCAGTAACAATATAGAAATAGATGCACAACCATACAGAATTCACAAAGATGCGTAAATAAAAATATGCGCACTTAGGTAATTTGTAAATCCAAATAAACATGAGCATCTCTATGTACACACCGAAAAGCAGCTCGAGAGAATATTACCTAGTGGTTGAAGCTCTTCAAAGTCATTTATATATCGAGAGTTAGGGACAGTTATACTAGGCACTCCTAGATCAATTGTAGGTCTCCAGAACTGAGATACACTAGATGAAACCTGTAGATTTAAGCAAGAAAAAAAAAGGGTAAAGAACAGTTTCTTGTTACTATATAAAAGATTAAAAGAAGTCATTGAAATGCAGACCAGGTGCTGATGAAAAACATGATCAAAGGTCTTGTTAAAGATTGAAGATGGTTTAGAAGCTAATTCTCATGCCCAGTCTGAAAGTATCTGAATAAAACCATACATCAAATTAGAGTAACTGGAAATTAACAACAACATGAAAGGGAACCAATTTATGTATTCTAAAGGGTAGTAGAACGTACACCTAAATTACACACTTCTTCAGATATTTGAGGCAGTTCTTCAGATATTTGAGGCAAAGCATCAACTAGCTCTCCTTTACAAGCACATGCAAGACGAAGCATATGCACCTAAAATAAAGTTGTAACTATCTCATATCTTAAGTCCAGAATCTACATGTAAGAAATAAAAAACATGAATTAGTACCAAAATGAGATCCCTATCAATATTTTTGGATGATTGGTCTTGACTTAAGGATGCTGAAGCAGCAAATCCCAAGGCTTTTTTTTCAAAATCACCATCATCATCTTCAGTTTCGAGCTCCTGTGGAAAATCATATTTTAGGAGCATTCGTTATTGTCAGATAAACAAAACTTCAAAAGAAATATGAACCTGACCAAGATATCCATCATCATGAAATAAGAACGATGCAGACAAGCCAACAATATCATGGTAAGTAAATAGATACAATTACATGCCATGATTCTTTCAAGATAATTTTCATGTATTTATGAATTTAAAGCATGATTCTCATTTCTCCATATATCCATATCATCAAACAATTCAATTTCTTAAACCTGGGATTAGCATGCATTGCTTGTATAAATTGAAAACTATCCATGCAACATGAAAAATGATTTTGTTTCCTAATTAATTAAACCAAACTAGTTATCAGGCAATTTAGATAACAATTTTCACTTTCACTGATAGCACGACTATATCACTTGGATTGTCATACACGAAGCAAGGCCACTTTTACAAATTTAATTTGTAGTCCACTGATGGAAATAGTAAACACATCAAGAATTTTGCTTTCCTTAGTACCATGAGGGCAGCTTTAAAGAACTCAATAGAACTCAAATGAAATACATTACGTGAAGAAAGAAACTCAACCCCTGTTCGAGTATTAATTAATCACAAATATAAAATTATTGTCTTTTGGTGTTTTAAGGGAAAGTATGGCGGAACTATGTTCACTTTCTTCTTGCACAAATAGTTTATCGCCACGAAAGATTGCAGAACTATTTCAGCCCAATAGTTCACTACTCCGGAAATTCTATGAACAATAACCATAGAAAAAAAATTAAGCATATACCCAATCATCAACAAATGATTTCCTTTAATGATTTCTAGAGTATACTGGTTGCATGAACGTAAAATAGAATATACATGCTACGATTTAAATTTATGATAAGCCAAGATTTTGATTTTAGGATTTTAGTGCTAGGGGCATATTTTTAAGTTTTAACTTAAGATGAATCTAGGAAGTTCTCTCCACATTTTTCAAAGGTTTCGGTTGATCAGTCGGTAAGATCTTGGAGTGCCAACAGACTACAAATAGCTACAACTTCTATTTTGATCAAGCTGAAACTGTCACCAAATTACATACAGCTACGCATTTTACTTAATGAAGCTAAACATAATTAAGCCAACAGCACACGTTTTTTCTTTGCCTTTTTGCTCTAATTACCAACAGACCACAAATTCTACAACAATGAAAAAGTCTACAAGATAGGAGGTCCTTCAAAGTACTTGTAATAAAATTTATAACTTATATGGCTGAAAAAGATGTTAATTAAAAATATATATGAGTCATTAATCTATTGCAACTTCTTTTCATTGATCTTCAAAGCGATGTATAATCAAACCAAGAACATATAAGTTCCCAACCAGTTAATAGCATCTCATCCCTACAGGTCGCTAAAACTTTAATTTCTTGAAGTCAGCATTACATGAACAAAATAAAATGGCTTGCCATGAAATTCATGACCGAAGAGTCCATGAGCATAGCGAACTTGAGTTCTATGAAAAAAAATGAGGATCATAACTAAAGCATAATATTCATCCTAAGCAATGTAATGAAATAAACATATACCATTCTAACTTACCTTCTTGTCTTCCGTATAATTTCCCATTGATTCCCCTGTCAATGACCTACTTGAATCAGTTGATAAGCTCTTATTCTCGTCTTCAGTCTCTTCATCAACAGTGTGCAACTTCCCAACAGAAACAAGTTTCTTTGACTCTTGCACTGTCAATGGCTTTGTGACCTTATCAAGCTTCTTTTCCTGTACCTCACGCCCAATTTTTGAAATATTTATCACATTTGATTTTGTAGATGAGTTCAATCCCCTATTTTCATCCAAAGGAAGATCCCAATTCCATGACTCTCCAGAGCCGCTAAATAGATCTATGATACCATAAACAAATGGTCCACTAGAAGAGCATTTCTTGTCAATGGAAATCGCAGTGTCCTCAAATGTAAGGCTATTGCTATCCATAGTGAATATAAAGCCTACCAGAAAAAGCACATTTTTCAAATTGTAATTGACAATATAATGACCAAAGTGGGAAAAATATTATGTACTGTAACAAGTATATAAAATAAAAAATATTATGAAAATGAATGTATAGAGCTTTTTCAGATATAAGTGTACCCTTAGATAAAATGTTTCAGTTCCATAAAACCCAGTAAAAGGATGAAACACATGTGTACTCTATAAAATAACAAGTCTGACCTTGAATCCCAACAAAGAAATGTGTACAGAATGCTCAAATATAAGTAAAATGAGACATGAATCATGCAATTTAGAATCAACCAGACATTGCGATTAGCATATTCCCAAAAAAAAAACTATCATGAATTAGCCCTTGTATCGTAGGGCGGAGAGCTAAGACTGACAGACGTGGTAAAAAAACCAAAACTTACTAGAAAATGGAGACCGGAAACGATAAATCTAAAGAATAGCAGAACATGTTGAATATTAATTGTATCTTGCCATCATTTGTCTAAACCTTCAATGTAATATGAAACTACACTGTTCCACAAAATAATATATGTCCGTGTTATGTTATTTTGAAAAAAAAATGAGCCACCAATATCATATGCCAAGTAAATTATCCCTTAAAAACATAATGCTAATACATGAGACAAAAAAGAAAGAAACCATTAAAATAGGTGACTCAAAGAAACAGATGATTGATGAGGTAATAGGTTTCTTATCAGCAGATAATCAAGATTCAAGATGCCAAAGAATGTAAACTGAAGACTTCAACGAATGACTTAAAACAAGTTGCTTACTATTAAACTAAAGAAAGAAACGAGCCAAGTTAAGCAAAAACATTTTCATGAAGGTTGCGAACAGCAGAATATCGCAAAGCTTACAGATTTAGGAGATGGACCCATGGGGACTACTTCTGACAAGAACTCTTGAGCAGCCTCCACCAGATTCAAAATCATCACTCGTCCTTCACGTGCATTGGAATTTGCCTAAAACGAACAATGACGAGAAAAAGAAAGCTAACTGATCTTGTTCATGAATCAAAATAAATAACAAAATCAAGAATTGAACTATCAGCAGTTAAGACACGTGCATGAAAAATTACCATGAATCTAGATTTTAGGTTTTGGCCTGAAGAAGTGTTATTTAGGCAATTATTACTTCATCAACTATTCTTGAATGCCCAAAATAGTCTTGATCTAATGTGAGATGAGCAAGTGAGAACCAAGAATGTGAGAAAGAAAGTGAAAATCCAATGCACCTGTTAGCTAGTTACTCACTTCATAGCAAATTAGCTAAAAGAAACTTGGGGGAAAGTTGGAATCAGGCCGTTTTACCTGGTCTTGGAGAAGTGATAGAAGGTTATCCACATCGGCATTTGTTAAACCCTTTTCTGGAGTAATCTGCAACCTTGGGCACTTGTAAGGATATCCTGGCAAGCACCTGATAAACTATAATGCAATACAAGAAGCGATAACAGAAGAAAAGTCATCACAATGGACAATAGGCAGCTGAAATAGATAAATGAGAAACTGCTGAATAGCCAACCTAACAGACAGTACAGCTGAAATATCTGGATCCTCATAACCCATATCCTTGGAGTAAGGCCTACTCAAATGTAAAACAGAACTATTACAGATAGATCATATTCATCATCAAACTAAAGGACATTATATAGAAAATCACCTTAGCTTGATAACAATTTGAGGAGGAGAATCCGAAACCATCTTGCAATCTTCTTGGAATATGGCGCACCTAAAGAAGCACAAAACAGAAGATCAAAACATAAAATGGAAGTAATGAAGAGCAAAACCTTAATTGAGGTGCACACAAACATGATTACAACTCCATTAAACTGCCAGTCTTAAACCTATTTGAAATTAATTAAGCTGTCAAGCTAGGCAGAGTGTTATCTCCTATGAGGAACAAATACATCGATATCAAAATCACTATAATCCAGGTGAACTCACAAGGCCGTGATTTCCTCGGCAAGAAGTTCGTTATCATCAAGGCCACTGGAAGCATGATCTTTCAATGGAGTTCTTCCTTTACTCCTCCCGCCACCTCCTCCTTTCTTTTTCTTCTTCGAACTATGCTCCATTCTTCTCCTATTTCTTCAAATGACAAACAATCGAATCTTAAAAGAGCGAAGAAACCGGCGGACCTTTACTGAGAACCCGAAAATGGAGGAATTTGATTGATGCAACAAATATGACTAGAGAAAAATGGAGAAGGCGCAGTTTCACTCCCGTTTCAAAAAAACAAAAACACGATAGAAGGAAAAGGAGAGACAAAATGCTTAATAAGCCCATGAACTACTATGCATCTTGCTAAAGAGGGCTTTAGGTTTTTACCGAAATCTAATATATGCCCAACATAAATAATAAAAAAATTAAAGAGAAGAGAACGGATGTAAATTTTTCTAGGATAAAGTATCAAAACATGCTCTGTACTTTTCAGTCTTTTCAAAATGGGATTTGTGTTTTTTTTTTCCTCAAAAAAGTCTTTTGCATTTACATGCTTATCCTCCAACTACAGTGAATTGTACTGACGTGTACAGGGTTACTTTCGGAATTACAAAATAACATGTTCTCCTTCTTTATTTAAACGAAAAAAGCTAGAATTTCTCCAAAACCTCATTCCCTCTCTAGTCGTGATCCCGTCGAACCAATTTCTAACCCAAATCGCTCTCCTGTTTCGACAATATTTTGAATTTTTTGGCCAACTTCTGTATCTTCAATTCGGTTAAGAGGAGTTTGCAAGGTTTTAGGGTTTTGAATTGGTAAAATGAGTTCACAGTCATGTGGGTCTCAGAACTCCCAAGTTGGGAGAGTGCGATGTAATTGTGGCCTAGCATCCCCGTTGAGGACAACATCAACTAAATGAAACAGTGGAAGGAGGTTCTTTGGTTGTGGAAGGTATGGTGAGGTTGAAGTTTGTAATTTTTTTCAATGGTATGATGGTGCCATTTGTGAGAGGGGAAGGGAATTAATAGAAGAAATTTCTGGGAAGTTGAGAGATTGTGAAGCAGAATTGGCCTCTACCTGAAATGAGGTGAAGTTGTGGGAGTTGGAAATGGCTAATGCAGTGGAGAAAATGAAAAAGCTAAAGGGTGAAGTGAGGAAGCTGAAATCCGAAATTGAGGAGAAAAACAAACTACTTACTAAGTATGAAGTGTTGAGAGTATGTTGTGTAATGTTAGTAATTGTTATTGCTTTGAAGTATTTGAATGGGGTATTAGGTGAAGATAGTATTATATGGAAATGGTGTAATGTTAGGGAAGTTAGCTATGTAATGTAAACATTTAGCAATGTCAATGGTGTTTTGTTGAGTAATTGCTTCTGTAAAAGGCAGTTATGGAAACAAAGCATTACATTACCAAGCTGTTGATATAAACACAAAATGGCAAACTGCCAAGTTTTCATACAAAACAAATGGCTAACACAAAATGGCAAATGCCAAGTTTGCATACAAAGCAAATGGCTAACTAATCAAAACTGTTTCCAAAAGCAGCTAAGTTAAATTGGAATTGTCATAGCCATATAAAATGTGTTTGACAAAATATAGTAATAATTCAACTACTTAAGGGCTTTTTCTTTCAAGTTTCCCAATCTGATGGCCATAGCTTCTAAGGTTGCTTCCCTTGAAGGATTTGCAAATGATGCAGTAGGTGTTGAAGACACTAAAGCAGTCTCATTCCTTCTTTTTGATGCAGTAGAGATGGTTTGAAAAGTGTAATGTGGTGGCCTTGGAGGCCTAGAGCCACTTCCAATTCCAGGGTTTGAGGATGATGCTCTCCTAGTCATTATGGGTAGAGATTGAGCTCTTGGCAAAGAGTCAAACTACAAAAACACATGGTTACAGGAAGAATACAACATAATACAATACATATGCATAAATACAGCAAAAACAGTCACCTGAAATGGAACTTCTATAGTTTGAGGTAAGGGTTGTGAATGTGGGACCTCATTCTCAGTTTGTTGTCAAGTTGACATTTATTACCTAACATTCTATATATCATAATTAGAAACATATTAGAGTTTGAACTTGAATTTACCTCATTTTGTGATGAGGATGAACCTGTCTGTCCTCTACCAATAGTTCTACCCCTTCCTCTACTTCCTGAGGCTAATGCATTACTGGTTGATCCACCTCTACCCCTTCCTCTGGTTGATCCTCCTCTACCCCTTTTAGACTTCAAGTATGGTAAAAATTTAGCATTAAATGGCTGTCTAAAAAATAAAAAGCACATCAATTAAATTGAAATTTACATACAGTTTGTCCCATGGCCATCCTCTGTGTTGCTTTCCTCTTCCTAGCCTCCCAAGCTGTTTCCCCTGTTAATCTTGTAGTACACGTTGTTGCTTTGTGACCTGGCTATTTGCACTTGCCACACAACTATTGGAGACCAGCCCTTGAACACTTGTATGGATTTTTGGGTTCATCAGCAGCCCTAACTCTCATTTTCCTATGCTTGCCTGGAGGTCTCTTCACAATCCATGGTTGAATGCCATCATGTTTAGTTCTCTCCCACTCATCTTGTGATGGTACAGGCTTGTACATGTGTTTATACACTTCTAGGTAGGTACTTGTGAGGAAGTAATTGTCCACAAACATCTCAGGTTGATGTCTGTTGCAATAAATGGCTGAAACTGCATGCTTACAAGGAATTCCACTCAACTGCCACATTCCACAAGTACAAGTTCTAGCAGCTATGTGTACATCAACCTGCTTGGCTCCACATACAAACAATTTCATAAAAGTCATCTCCAGCTGGGGTGCAAAAGCAGTTCCTACTATCAAACTTAAGCTTTTCCAGTAAATCTTGATATGTTGGACATATTTTGCCTTTGTACTTCTTCATGTCACGGAATTTAACATACTGCCTTTTCATGAACTCTTTCCTCATCCACTCAAACATGGAAAGTATTGGCATGTCTTTAGCCTTGAGGATTTTATTGTTGAATGACTCTAAGGCATTATTCTCAATGGCTGACACTTGGTTCTTCCTGCGAAGTAACACCTAGCCCATGTCCTAGGATTATGACCTATAACCCACTGATATGCATTTTTATCAAAAGATTCAGTTAATCCATGGCATACATGAATCCTCTCTCAGTTCATGCACCTACTGCAGCCCACAACTTCTTCCTGTACTCTTCACCTTTAAACAACTTCTTAAATTCTCATACATGTGGTTCACACAAAATCTATGTTTTATATCAGGTGCTAATTCTTTGACAACTTCAATCAAGCCCTAACAAAATACAGATTTCAATCAACTACCTAAAGCACACAGATTTCAATCAACTACCTAAAGCACACAGATTTCAATCAACTTCCTAAACCACACAGATTTCAATTAAAGAGTTCAAATACAGATAAATACAGAAAGAAGTAGACATTACCTTTTGTTGATCACTTATGAAAACCCATCCTGTTTCACTAGGACTTCCATAGTCTTGAAATAAGAGATCAATGAACCATCTCCATGATGCCTTACATTCTAAATCTACACAGGCTATAGCAAGAGGAAAAATCTGCTCATTGCCATCCCTCCCAACTGCACACAACAACTGCCCACCCATGCTTGCTTCAAATGGCACCCATCAATGCATATTATTGTTCTGATTCCAGAAAAGTAGCCCTGCTTCTTTGGTGCAAACCTCACATACATATACTGAAATGTGAGTCCAGTTCTTAGCACATATGGCATTACAACATCAGATGATTGACCCTCATCTTGGACTAACTGTAACTCTGTCTTCAGTTTCACCAGGCTGCCTGGATCAGTTTGCATTATGGTTGTTGTATAGTCCTATAGCCTATGATATTGAGCATCCACTTAACCTCTAATCAACTTGTTTGCCATTGACCTAGCTCTGTAACACTTTGAAGGCCCAATCTCTATAGTAAGGTCCCTCTCCACCTCTCTCATCATTTTTGGTACTTCCCACTTAGGGTTATCCCTTATATCATCTAGGTACTTTTGTGTAACAAACTTAGAAGTGAAAAGATTATTTATCATTAACCTTGCACATGAATGCTTAGGCTTGGAAGTCTTGATCTGGAAAGTGTCACAATCCCTCAGTTTTGATTCTCTGACCTTGAAGCCACACTTCTCTTTGCCCAATTCCTCCCTTTGATAGTCTTACAGCTCTTTTGGTAAGTGTGACAACAACCTCCCTTTATAGCCCAATTCCTCAATGCCTCCCTAAACTGTTCAAGGCCTGTAAATAACATGCCAACTGACAACTCTCCAATCAACTCATTGTAATAAACACTATTTGTGTTGGTATCCTTCATCATCTGATCTTTATGGACTTCTGAGTTCATCATCATCAAATAGAGTTGGTTCATTAAACTGTTGAAAATCTTCTCCAGTCAAATCTATGCCAATATCAGATGGGCTATCATTCTCTCCAGTGTCTGTTTCCAAGCCATCACCATCAAAACTTTCATCCTGGCTATCATCCTCCTCAGATTCTTACACCATATTTCTTACACCATTGTCATTCACTATCTCCTCAATCCCTACACTTCTAGCCAAACCCTTCACCCTAAACCACATTCTGCACCCTCTCACATAGCCCAAATCATCAGCAACACGCTGCAATGTGAAGTAACCCAACTT
>CAOJBJ014718060.1:0-15314 GCA_948291685.1 Euphorbia celastroides | reverse complement strand
GTAAGATTCATGTTGCAAATCGTAAGATTCGTATCATGAATCGTAAAATTCTTTTGAATTTAGATACGCTCCATAGATACGAATCGATTTATGGGTGAACAGAATCGAATCGTAAGATTCGTATCGTGAATCGTAAGATATTGATAACTATGAGTATATATAGTAGAGTCCCTAATGCATCGGGAGCCCCCTGAAGTTGTCCCAAATTGCCCCTCACCCTCCATAACTTTTAAAAGTTCCTCTTGCCCCCAGAACTTGTAAAAATGTACCTATTAGCCCCCTTCAACTTAAAAAAATGCACCACCTTACATCTTAAACGCCACGTGTCGACTTCTAATTGGCTTGATTTTTCAAAAATTTCATTTTTTTCCATCCAATCAGAAGTTGAGATGTGAAATTCCTAGATTTAAAGGCATTTTTTTAGACAAGTTCAAGGAGGTGAGACCGTGAGAGGCTCTTATGAACAAGTTCAGGGGGACGTGAGTAACTATTGAAAGTTCAGGAGTGTGAGGGGTAATTCGGTACAACTTCAAGGGAGTCCCGATGCATTAAGCCTTTTTAAAATTACCAATAAATTAGCTAACACTCTAGTGTGTTATGCTTAATTTAATAAAGTAACTGGAGTTTAGTTATTTTCACCGTCTCTTTGTATTATCCGTTTACTTCGGTTTTAATACATTCCAATTTTCTCTGAACTTCTAATTGGTTTGTTATTTGATACTATAATAAATGGGGCCAATGAGGAAGTTGATCATACATTTTGGAGTAGATATTTGTTTGTACGTGAATTCTGTTGCAAAAAATCCTGACACTGTTGTTTTTGCAAATTCTGTGACAGAACATAGAACAAATAAAAAGCTTTATTCTACTGTTTATACTTTGTTCTTTTGAAAGGGTAATCTTTATGTGCTGCTGTAAAAGGTTATTTTTGAAAACTTGTTTGGTTGTCTTGAAACTTTAGGATATAAAGATTTTGAATCTTCCTTAAAGCTTTTAGGTGCTTCGATCTGTAGTCCAAAATGTCTCAAGAGCTCAAATATATTGATGTTCTTCTGTATAAATTTGTTGGACAGTATCCTTAGTTGATTTTCCTCTTCTGAGTGCAATTGTTGAGAGAATTCTTCCACCT
Organism: Euphorbia celastroides; assembly: GCA_948291685.1. Lineage (NCBI taxonomy): Eukaryota > Viridiplantae > Streptophyta > Magnoliopsida > Malpighiales > Euphorbiaceae > Euphorbia > Euphorbia celastroides. The sequence continues at coordinate 14,185 of CAOJBJ014718060.1, read as the reverse complement.
TGTGAAACTGCTGAAATTCCATTGAGGGCATTGGCATGTAATAGGTAATACGATCTTTGGTCATTGCCATTAAAACTGCTGAAAGAGCAACTGATGTGTTGCTTGAGAATACCGTTATTTATCCATATGAGAGAGCAAGGTTTACGTTTCTTCCTTAATTTACTTTAATGGTTTTTGTTTAGTTGTTTCTCTTTTCTGAGTGGTGTTTGTTGTTAAAGAAGCAAAAGCTGCTCTTTTGTTAATATCTGAATTGAATTTCCGTGATAGAATTTTCAAATGAAGGTCCATAAAAAATATCGAGTCATGTGGTAAGCCATCCTTGACCTTAGATGGTTTGCAGTTTAACAGCTTCACTGTAGATATTAAATTTCGCAGAAGAAATATTTGGTACCATAGATCTCTAATCAGCTTACTTTGTCTCAGTGACACTTGTAGTCCATCAAACCTATTGCAAAGTCATTTTTGTTGAAAAAGTGAAGTTTTTGACAAATTGGTAACTTTGGTTGTAATTACAGTGATGGCTGATTCCTATTGTAGTATTCAGTTTACATCGAGCTTTATCTTGGAAAGTGTATTTTAATGTTTAATTATGGAACATATAACCTGTCATGATTTTTTCTATTGATTAAAAATGTGCTGATTGTATTTTATATATTTCTGCAGTTACTTTAATCCGTGTTGTTTTGTATATTTTTGGGTCATAGCAGAAACTCTAAATTTATCCTGTAATCGGTCAATAGCTGGGAGCTTTAAGAAGGGGACACAATTTATTTTATGGACAGTAAGAAGGTAACAAGTCCTCTATCATTTATCATTCGCCTATTTGGCATGTATTATGTGTATTATTCTTCTCTAACGCTTGGTTGTGCATTCGAAAACTTGGTTTTCTTGAAGACTTTATTTTTAGCTCATATATGCTTTTCTTTTCAGTATTTTTCGTTTTTTTAGTTTCCTAACAAAGCAGGAAAATCATTTTGTTAGTAATTACACTTTAAGAAGTTTGGTTTTATAAAGAAAAAAAAATGTGTTGTTGAGCCCTTGAACTTCAATTGTTTTTTGGCTATCAACTTTTTTTTTTTGGTTTTAAGCCTCTGAAACTGTTATAATATACAATTAAGCCCTTAACGTAGATCATTGCCTGTGAGCGATTATCATTTTGGATTGTATTAAATTATTGTTGCTCGTATTGTTGTGGCCTTGTTTTCAAGAAGGTTTTGATTGAAAAGTTACCCAAAAAGTTTTCTGTTCACAAACAATTGTTATAAAATTAAGACACTCAACTTTGTAGATTTCACATTTTATGTTGTTTGGTATGATTATTTCAGTTGCATGGGAATGAATTTCTAGTTGGTCTATTTTGATACTTTTGATCACTATCCTGCTTTTAGTTGCATATATTCAATAGCCAATTTCATGTTCTCATAACTTAGTTCGACACTTCCCATGATTCCTATTGATTTCTCACATTACCGCATACTTCATTCCTACTAATTTTCGACTGAGCTGGCCGATTGTTAGGGGACTGATGATTTGATTAAAACGATTTTGAAAACTTAGTTAAAAACTAGCTTCGAACTTGAGCTTGAGCTAATTGTTGGAGTCATCACTCGATTCAGTTCTATAGAAAATTTTAATAAAGTGTCGTCAACCGTCTCGACAACAATTAACAAGAGATTAGGTTCGGATGATTTGCCTACTTATTCCACACACGTGACAAACTAACTTTTTAATCCAATTTCTTAAAGTCAAACCTATGGTTCAAGTATAACACGTACGTTAGTCAAATATTTTCAACCAAGATGGGGAATCCTAAGCATGTCTAAGGTCATACAAACAAAGTCCCTAAGTTCGAAGTTGAAACCTAAGTCTAGAGGTGTTCATCCTATCTCCAAACTCTAAATCCTCGAGTTAATTGCAAATTTGGTTTACAATTTTATTCTTAATTGACTTGATTTAAAAGACTCCAAATGCGATTTGAATCCGTTGGAATCCTTGAATTAATCCATTCCTAAGTGTTTCAGTTGAGTTCTATGTCAAAAGGGGAGTAATCTCAAGTGAAATCAAACTTGAATTCGGATGTCGATTCTCAAGTCTTAATCAAACTCGTACTCGGGTTATTCTAAATTCTAAGAGATAATTTATGTTTACTTCGGTTAATTTGGAAGAGTTGTTTACATATTAAAAGGAGGTTAGAGAGTTCTAGTTACATTAGAATTCAATATATGTACAACTATTGGATGTCTATAAGAGTTCTATAAGCTATAGAAGTGTATTGGAAGTATGATTTCTAACGGGTAGATTTGACGTATCTTAAAGAAACTAGCATGAAATCTAGGAAAATCCATAAGCTCGTTTTTTTATAGTAAATTCCTAAAAGGGTTAGGAAAATGTAGGACCAGGGTTTTCACTGAATTAATAACAATTAATTAGGGTTTTAAGTTGAACATTATAGACTGTCCAGAAAGTAATAGATTAGGATACCTTAAGTTCATTCAGTGATTTCGGGACCTAAACGAACTCAAATCAAGCTCGATTAGTTTAATTTATAGAATTGATGCGACAACTCGAAACATTCGGTTTTTAGGTCAACTTACAAAAATCATAACTAATTCTATACAGATCCATTTCAGGTGATTTTACTCTTGTTCGAAAAGTATTTGAGTCTAATTTAACCTAAAAATACAGGAGAAATCATCCAAACACAGGAACCTTATAAAAAAATCTAAGAAGAGATTTGGGTGTACAAATAGAAGGCTTTTCAGTTTAACTTAATAACTAATTTAATCACTATACTTCTTAATTGTAGGATTTAAACTCAGGGACAAAAACGAAATCATATCGATAGCATGTTCAAATCATCTTACAACAAGTTTTCATGGATTTTCACCTTATCTCGCCTCATCTTAGGTCAATAATATCGATTGCTGACTGCTTCATAGGTTTTTCTCTGCTCAAAATGTCCAGCTAAACTTCCTTCGTGCAAACTCTGGATCACCTTCTCCAGGATGGAAGTACTCAGAATGCAGAGTTGACTGCCCTTCATGAGGTACCCATCGAAAAGATGATATTCTCCCTGACTTGGTCGACCTTGGCAAGTCCTTGTCCTCCTACACTTCATGAGGTAACTCTCCTTCACGTGATCAAACATATCAACTTCTAGGTTTTGAGAAGGTTGACTCTCCGGTTCAAGGCATCAACAACCTTGTTCTAGGTTATGGATTTATGAATAAGCTTGTATGGAAACTCGGACCACCTCGCATGCATGGCATCCTCAATTGCTTCTGGCTCGCTAAGTATTTTAATGCTTGATGGTCGGTATAGAGCACATAAGTTGACCATTTTAATGCTTCTTGCTAAAGAATGTGAATGGCTTCCTCTCCTACATCAACACAACGCCTATTCCTAATCTACTAGCATCGCATTCTACCTCAAATAGCTTCCTAAAATCCAGATAAGCTAGCATTGGAGCGGTGCTTAGCTTTTTGTTGATCAATGCAAAGCTCGCCTCCTACTCTTAACCCCATTGAAATCCTCTCCTCTTCTTGTCAAAGGTCAAGTCCATGAAAACTTTGTACCTCACCTACATTACGTGGGGTTGGCCTTCACCTTTGACTCATTGACTCATCTACTCGGATCCCATCTCCACTCATAACATAGCTAAGGAAGACTATGTTGTTTAGCTTAAATTCGCACTTCTTGAGGTGAGCATATAGCCGATTCTTTTTTAGGAATTCAAATACAAACTCTGAGGTGTTCCTAGTGTTCTTCCTCAGTTTCACTGTGGATGAGAATATCATCAAAGTACACCGCAACAAACTTTCCGATAACTGGCTTCAAGACTTGGTTCATCAACGTCACGAATATACTTGGGGCATTCGTGACACCGAAGGGCACAACTAGCCCATCTCTGGTCTTGAAGGTAGTCTTCCACTCATCTCCAACTCGGATCTGGATCTGACAAGTGGCTTGACTTTGTGGCCAGACGGGATGGGTGAGGTAAGACTGACAAGACTCCCAACTTGTGGCATTCAATCAATCTTCACCAACTCTGATCCTCACCAACTCTATTAGCTCTCTCTTTCTCGCCACAATTCAAAACATCCAGTTCACCTTTGTGGGGTCGTCTTCTGGAGTCGCCACTTTTGGACGCAACCTCAGGCGATGTCCCCCTCAGGAACCTAAAGATTAGTTTGTACATAAATATTCATTATGTCATTTGACACTTGAATTGCATTTCCTTTATCTATTTTCTAGTAGGTAGGTAGTCTTTGAGTCTGACTTCTCTATCATTTCTTCTGGCTTTTATACATCTCTTGAGCTAGTCATTTGCTTCCCGTGCTTGTGGCAATCCCTTGGTTCGCTGAGAATGACATTATAGGCAAAACGACATGCGCATGACTAGGAACTCTGCTCGAGACATCTAGTGGGGTTTCTCACCTTGAAGGATGATATATGAGCGAAGGATGATATATGAGCATGACATGTCCGTCCAACTAGTTTGGCAATAGGTACCGTATCCATTGGTACCCTATTATCAAGAAGTCTTCCATCACAATCAACAATTAAAGCATTCATGTGGTTTCGATCTATTATTGTGATAAAAGAAGGTGCTCCCTACATCCTGATCCTCCTATTCGCTTCCCCAGAGGGGTTGTTGCTTCATTATAAGGCCAAAGTCGATAGTCTTTCCTGCTTCAAGTGTGGTTTCGAGCTATTATTGAGCTTTTCTTCTTCGGCCTTTTTATTAAATTCAACTTCTAGCTCCTCGTGACCTTGTGGAAGTCGCAATAGGACCCAATCGCATTGGCGTCTTTAAACTTTTATGGTCTCCCATTGAATTATATATTATTGCGTGGAGTAAGAGGGGTTTAGTAGCATAGGCACTGGAAAAATTTGATATCATTGGGAAGATAAGAGTTTCTTACAAGACAATAATGGATCAATCTGCCTACGTCTGAAGCCTCAACCAATGAGAAGGTGCTCTAGGGGTAACAATTGGCACGTGAATAAATTGGTCTATCTTGTTTGGCTGCTCCGAATGTGGTTCAAACCTGGAACCTCTAGAGTCTACAAGTTCCAACTCAACCACATGTAGATTTTCCAACTAAGAAAGGAAAAATAACATATAAACACTGAAATGAATCAAGATCCATCATAGAGCTTTTGATATAAGGCTAGTAAATAAAATTCCATTTAGGTTGGCTCCTAAGAAAAAGAAATATGAAGATCTGGCATGTGAGTTTTCAGTCAACATATTCATGCAATCATGATAGATAAAGCAACTAAGCCAATAATGCATCAAGACAAGCCAAAAAAAGTTCTATTTTTAAAAACATAAAGCAACTAAGCTAATTATATCCATCAAATTGACATGATCTAAATGCTCGCATACTTTCCCAAGTTTAGAATTTGAATGACAGATAGTTAATATGACAAAGATAGATATACTTCATATCCTCTTCTAATGATTTCTTCTTCTCTAAATCAGAACATATACAAGCACAAACACTAGCTAATGATGCATATACAACAGAATGTATGAGCTAGAATGATCAACAAAGATAGTCAATTATCAAATCACTGAAGCAACAGGAAAGAGAAGCCAATTGAATCATCAGTTGTTCTATTGGACTAAAAGTACAGGAGGTTTATTCGAAACATAGAGAAAAAAACATATAAATTTTGAAACTTTTCAAATATGTTTAGTTATTAAGATAGTCGAGAAGCTCTTTTGTGTGTATCTTATCTCTATTTCAAGAGTTCCAAATTCTTTTGACAACATAGGTAAAAAAAACAACAGAAAGATTTAACAATAGGCCGCTTAGACAAGTTATATAAGAGGCACAAATCAAAATCAATTACATTTGATACAACAATAGACATCATAAAGACGTGGTCTCTTTGTTCACTCTCCAACACAGGACATATGTAGATGAACTATCTAAAGCCCTTTTATTCCAGCCCATGAATTAACCTTAGGAAAATACAGGTCTAGGTCAACAGGAAAATACTACTTTAGAACCAAAGAAGGCCTGGACCCGGCTAACCATGGAAGAATTTAGTCAGGCTTAGAGCATAGAGCTAGGATAATTATATAACGGACCGGGTCATTGGAAGATCCCCGTTATGATCGTGCCATGTGTCTGGAGGGAGAAAACCAACTTCTCGAAAGATTAAATTTAGGGTATGTGGCAGAAATCCAACGGGGTCCTCTGTATAATTGCTCATAGAGTTAAGCTAACAATCAAGCAATAATCAAAGGACACTGCATTCCAAGTACTCAAGGATTACTTACATGGAATCAACATGTTTTTAGTACACAACTTATTATAAGACACGCATATCGTTCCTTATTACAAGTTATCATTACTACAAACGCTTATCCATAGCACTATTTTCCTTTTCATAGCTTGATTAAGTATATACTTTAGAGTACATTTTGCTTCTATATTACAAGGAATAGCATCATATCAAAGACAAAAAATGTGAACTTGACCTTGTTAACATGACCCATCGCAAAACAAATGATCATTTCAGAATGCATCACCGAGGTCCACATGAAAAAGTTATGAACAGAAGCAGCAACAACAAAGTATAAAGCGCAGTTTGAAGATTCAAACCATTCCTTGCTCTTTTTGAATGGAAAATTAAATCTTCTTATTATTGAATAATATGAATAATTAAGCATTAGTAGCTTGGGTAAGATTGTTGTAACTATGACTGAGTACTCATCTCACCATTGTGATGCGATCTGGTAAACATTAGATGATCTAAATCAAGGGCTATAGTTGAGGGGAATGAACCAAAACCATCCATTGACTTATTTGGGGTTCAAATATGATATGAATGACATCTAACAAACAACATTCCCCTCAACTCAGCTGTTAAAAAGAAAACTCAGGGACATACAGACAGACAGAGAATCAAAAAACTATGATGATCTATCTGTTCTTTGTTGAAAATTGAAGGGCGGGGTTGGATGAACATATACAATTGGCAGACAGTGAGTCCACTTTGTACACTTCCAAAATGTCCATTCACACTTTTGTAAATATCCTCTTTTCCTTTTTCATTTCATTCTAAGTTCTGCACTACTAAAGTGAATACTGGAAAATGATCTTCATCTTAAACATGAAAGACCCACAAGCAAAAGCAAACACAAAATTCTTAGAGTTGCACGGAGCCTCTCAAAAATTTCTTTACCACAGTTCTTAAACACTTTATATGCTAAAAAAAATAGAACACGTAGGTTCCCAGGCAGTTTTAAATCTAGCTAATGGAGTTTCAAACCATATTGAGATTCAATCAACAGAATATATTGGCTATCATGCACCAATTATCCAAATGATATAAAAATACACTAAAGTAAAATTGTTAACAATATTCAGTCTTCCTCTCCTTTCTAAGCTCTACTGAGTTCATTCTCTCACCCACACAAAAATATAACCGTTTATAATGAAGTAAGATTGTGAAAGGCGACATCCTTCTATGTTATATTAATGAAAAAAACGCTACGAATTCAAAAATTGAAGATTATGCACATCACAAGAAACTAAGTAAATTGGTCATCATCAAATGAACAAAATGAATGCAGATAAGAGTCATGAGCATATTAAAGATGCACATTCAGCCAGTTCTGTAATAATATGAAATCACCATAACTGATAGTTGACGTAATTGAATTTGAAATGCTAAGCATTCAGTAAAGAGAGTTCAAGAAACTGAACAGAAATATCAGTGAAATAAGGAAAATGGGAAGAGTGTCATGTTACCCGAATTAGATCGAAAACCGCAATAGAAGGAAATAATAAATCCTTTCATAACCAAACCGCAATCGAAAAACACAACATTCGTTTGTAATAAGTCTTTCCCAACCTTGCATTGATTTGAAGGATTTAACAAAAAAGCTGGTTCAAGCCCTGTAACACAGCGCAAGGACCTGATTCAGGTTTGTACATCTTTGATTTCAATTAACTTTAACATGTTAGAATTGCAAATATTATTCCAAGATGTAGCTAAATTTTTATCATATAAATTATTCTCATATAAAGAGGTCATAGTTTGGATACTGTGTTAAGCATGGGCGGACTTCTCAAATCTGAAAGTGAATAACATAACATCATTGGGAGGGGAAACAGAATCAATGATAAGTTCATCACAATCCAATATCTAGACTCAGAGGTTTCAGTACTGTTAAGTACCGTTGGAAAGTCGCATAGAAATAGAACTCTGCAAACATATATTGCACTGTACCAAAAGAAGCTTATGGTGCAGCACATTTGCCAGCAAACCCGTGATGAGTGATAAAGATAAGCTCTTAATTTTCAAAAGAAACCGCATATTCGCCTCCAAAAACAAACAATGTATGCATCCTAACTTTCTAGCTTTAATGAGTAACCAATGAGTTCCGTATGGGAATTAAATTCAATGTTTCCAACAATAGTTGCAGAGAAATAATTACATCAGTACCCACCTTATTTTAAATACGTGGATAATCTCATAAAAGTGTTGAATTCGGAGCATATAATGTGAAATATCTTATTAAAATAAGAAGCTAAATATTTTTCTTTGCATAAGAAGCTAAAGTATTTGTTAGAAACTATAGGAATACAGTTTGACACATTGTATTGCTTATTGCATCGAGATGCTCATGTGTATGTGCAAGATTGTGTCTAGAATAGGAACGAAACAAAAGGCTACAATCTCTCCAAATGATAACTCACTTGAAAGCAAAAATAGAGAAGCTTTCCAATTGGAGGAAAATTGTGGAGGGCGGCATCTTTATTTAATTTCTATTCATGAAAAAGCACTACGCAGACTTCTGAATTCAACAATTGAATATTATGATCATCACGATGAACCAAGTAAAAGGTCGTTAGATGAATGTTGATAAGAGTCGACAACAGCATAATAAAACTGGAAATTCAGCGGGTTCTGTAATACATACGAAATCACCACAACTGATACTTGACATAAATGAACAAGAAATGCTGAAATCAAACTCAAGAAACAGAACTGAAATGAGACAAATCGCAGGAGTGATATGTTGCCTGCATTAGATCTGAAATCGCAATCTAAGGAAAGGACCAAAATGAAAAATCGAGAAATTGAAGAGAAATAACATTGAAATCAGGCAAGTCGCGATGATGAAATGTTACCTGAATTAGATCGGGAATCGCAATTGAAGGAAAGGAACGAAATGAAATTCGACATACCGAGGAGAAAGAACTGTGACATCAGACAATTGGCGATACAGTTATGTTGAAATCGCAGAGAATGAAGGGAGAAGAATTTCGAGACAAAGAATTATGATTTGAATTTACCCAAAATCTGAATTAAGAGACTTGAGACGCGGATTTTACTAGCCGTTACACCACACAATTCCCTTTCTCATTCTGTGAAAGTGCCAGCTCGTGTCTATTGATTCAGTTTTTGTGTAAATACAATTTAAGGGCTACCATTTCTTGTCTCTTCCTTCCATATGATTTCCGATTCTCTTCTTTTCAATTGCGATTTGAAAGTACGGTGTAACGGCTAGAATTTCTTCTCTCTTCCTCCTCTCCGATATCTGATTTTCTTCTTCTCTTCAATTGCGATTTCAAGGTGCGGTATAACGGCCAGAATTTCTTCTCTCTTCCTCCTCTCCGATTTCTGATTTTCTTCTTCTCTTCATTTGCGATTTGAAACGGCCATAATTTTTGTGTAAATGCGATGTAACGGTTAGCAATCCTTCCATGCGATTCGCGATTCTCTTCTTTTCAATTGCGATTTGAAAGTGCGGTGTAATGGCTAGAATTTCTTGTCTCTTCCTCCTCTCCAATTTCTGAATTTCTTCTCTTCAATTGTGATTTGAAGGTGCGATATAACGGCCAAAATTTCTTCTGTCTTCCTCCTCTGCAATTTCTGGTTCTCTTCTCTTTAATTGCGATTTGAAGGTGAGGTGTAATGGATAGAGTTTCTTCTCTCTTCCTCCTCTGAGATTTCTGCTTGTGTTCTCTTCAATGGCAATTTGAAGGTGCGTGCGGTTTAACGGCCATAATTTCTTCTCCCTCCCTTCTCTGCGATTTCTGCTTCTCTTCTCTTCGATCACGGTTTGAGTATTGGATAGAATTTTTTTCTTTCTTCTGTACGATTTATAGTTCTCTTCTCTTCTCTTGGACTGCGATTTGAAAGGTGCGTGCGGATGAATGGCCGTAATTTCTTCCCTCCTCTTCGAGTTCGGCTTCTCTTCTCTCTTGGCAAGAGTTTCTTCTCTCTTTCTTCTTTGAGATTTATAATTCTATTAAATTGTGATTCGAAGGTGTTATTAACGGCTAGATTTTCTTATCTATTGCTTCTCTGAGATTTGTGATCCTCTTCGAATTCAAGGTGCGGTGTGAGGGCTAAAACTTCTTCTATCTTCCTTCTCTGACGATTTCTTATTCTCTTCAATTGCAATTTCCGATCTACTTCAGGTAACATAATACTCTTCAGTTGTCCTTATTTTTAAATTGGGTTTATGGATTTTCATTTAGTAATGCTAATCATTTGATATTCAATTTCGTATCAGTTATTAGAGAACTGACTGAATGTACATTGGCACTTTGTTGTTGTAGACTCTTTATCTCTAATGGTTGAATTCATCTGATGGCCATTTACTTGGTTTCTGGTGATGTGCATAATCTTCAGTTGTTGAATATAACAGGATGCTATGATGAAGGTGCACTTTTTTTTTTATTGTGGATCAATCTTTTTCAAGGGTTTACTACATGTTTGTTGGTTAAATTAATTGCTAAAGTAGCCGTGGGTTTTGTGCTATTGAACTTGTGGTTATTCGCTGTTTAGACTTCTTTTTCTCTGTGGATGCTCTTTAACAAATGATACCATGCCACATTTTTGTTATACTTGGTCACTTTGTATCCTTGATAATAACCCTGTATACTGTAAAAACCTCATGTTACCTTTGTGCCCTCAAAATGTTGGTTTTTTTGCTTCTAACTTGGAGTGTTTGAAGTTCTTGGTGATTCCATGATACCAAGAAATTCAAATAATGTGAGTTGCTGAATAAAGCAGTAATAATATATTTATTACTCGTTAAGAATGACCTTGCTTGTTGTTTTCGGGAATATAGACTTTTGGGTGGAATGATATCTACTCATATCTGTGCAATGCTAATAAAATAAAACGTCATAAAATACTATCCAAATCTATACAAGAATAATATATCTGATGATCGAAAAATGGATAATATAGATCTATTATGCTTAGTGTGCATCAGGTGGATTATTTTCTCGCAATATTATTTGAGCTCTTTTTTCATTCTTAATTTGCAAATAAGTTCATGTTTTCCTTGCCCATTGGGTGACCCTAATTTCCTTTTTTTTTTTTACATTGAGACAGGTTGTTACTAAGACAAAATTAGGTTACAATCCAGTAAATGCAATTCTTCCAGTGACAGTTAAAAAGGAGATTTATGTTTGTAGAATTTTTCAATTACATGATGAGCTGTCATTGTTTTGTGCTCTGTACATTGATTAATCGTGCAAAAACGATGGTAAATATATAGCGAAATGCAACTAGTTTTACATTAATTCTTAGTTGAGTATAAATTTTGGAGTTGATATTTGCTTTTACATTTTCTGTTTCAATTTCAAAACTATCTTGATACTGTTGTTTTGCAAAGTCTGGAAAAAGGCTTTGGTAGAGTAAACGCTTAATTTAACACTTAAGTGGGTACAATGAACTGTTTGTACTTTGTTGTTATCGGAAGAGTACTCTTTATGTGCTGCTGCGAAAGGTTATTTTAGAAAGCTTGTTCGGTTGTCTTGAAAGTTGTAGGATAAAACATTCCAAATCTTCCTTAAAGAACAGGCATGTGCTTTTTTATGTGCTTCTTTCTGTTGTCCAAAAGGCCTTTTTTTGTAACTGTATTTTGCAGCCACTGCAGTCCACATTGATGTGTGGCTTAGTATTTCTGGGTGATAGATGAGAGCATTAATGTTGTTTCTAATCATTACACCGCGATGCATTAATGTTGTTTCTCATCGTTACCCTTTTTTTCTTTTATCTTCCAATCACTTTGACTTATATTTTCCGATATAATTGTTTAATCTTATTCTTCACATGAATATTTCATATTCTTTCTTCTGTCCTTACTATGATTAGAAAAATTTCGTATTTCTACTATAAAAGGCTCCCTTAGGATGAGATTTGTACCTGAATTATGTTGCATAGCCCTTACTTTTTCTTTGTCTTGTTTTATTTGTTCGTGTTGCTTACCTTTGTTTCTCACTAAGGCTAGGGGTGCATGACACTGTGGAACACTTTAGTCATCTATGTGTTGAAGCTAGATTTTTAGCATACGTCATCTTATATGTCAACTAATCTGTTATGTGATTATTTTAAAGTGTTAAAATCATTAGTTGAAATTTTTGTATTAATTTTCACCTTCTGGGTTGGCCCCTGGTTACATGCTAACCCTAGGAAAATGTGTGATGTGTCTTCGTCTTCTTTTCATTTTTCAGCCGGTGGATTGGCCCGGTATCTGTCATGATTTTTGATGGCCTTTGTCCATGAACTGTATCTTACTGGATAAAATTTATGGACCATGCTTATCATGACATTATGATGTGTTTCATTTAAGATTTAATTAATGTGATGTTTAGCCCTTCAACTTACCCACTTTTTTAAATCATTTCATTACATTGACTTTTATATTTTCAATACAATTGTTTAAACTTGATTTTTTGGTATGAATATTTCATGTACTCTTCAAAAACAATTTACTTTTCGGATTTTCAAGAATAATCTTTGTCTTCCCCAAATATCTTTGTTTTCCCTTTAACTGGATTTGCTACTGAGTCTGTAAAAGAATCAATAAAATTTGTTCACAATCTTTCATATTATTTTCATACATATGTAAATAACTCACACAGATTAATATAATCTAGGCCTAAATTCTCATATTTGATGTCTTTTGTATATTTGCATTTCTCTTGTGAAGATGCATAGGTGAGAGCAGAAATTCCTCGCAACTTCTTTTTCCTTTCCCAAGCCTTATTTGAGTTTATAATTCCATGGACCTTCAAAAATAAACCATTGCACACCAGGCTCATGTTGATAAAATCCATGCACGTTATGTATGTGTGCACTAGGGCCGGTGTAGATCTTCTCTAGGTGTCAACCAAATTCTCCTGCCTTACCTCTCGGTCTGACAAGGTTTCTAAGGATAATGATTTAGATCTTCGCTAGGTGTCAACCTTGCATTAAGTTTAGTTTAACATTTAACATAAAGGTAAAATCCCTAGCTTACACAATCTCAAGTTACCATGTGTGTGTTTTTCGTTCTCACCAAAGCAAGTCTCCGCTAGGTTCTTATGAAATGCATGAATTCTGTCGAAATTCATTGAAGAGTGTTTGCTCAAACGCACAATCAACACCCAATAACTTATACTAAATGCATGAATTATGTTGAAATTCATTTAAGAGTGTTTGCTTAAACGCACAATCAACACCAGATAACAAGGTTTGATATACTGAGATAACGGGACGCAACCTAAACAAACGACTCTAATAATTTCCCTTTACCAAAATAAGAATTGACATGAAGAAAATAAATCATTGGTTCAAGATTAATTCATTAAAATGGTACTGGTTTACCTTTGAGTCTGCTTAATTGAAGATTATGCAAGAAATTTTGAGTTTAGCTGCAAAACATAACTTCAATCCATTCTCATCCCACTTGTTTCCAATTTGGCTCCACTGTTCCCTCAAATAATGCTCAAGGTAGCTCATGTCTAAAAAAGGTTGTAGCTTGAGACAAAACCATTACAACGCTGATTTTTACAACACTAGTTAAGCATATAATTCACTTATAAGTGCTTTTTAGGCGTAGTGAATTTGGATCTCGACAAGGAAGATGATAGATAGGAGCATACGTACGTCCTTGTTTATCCTAATAATGGTTCCTCCTCTTTTATTTACTGTCATCGCCTCAAATATGCAAAATTGTTTCATTTCAATTTGATTAGTATATGGAGGCCCTCTATGGTTAAGAGTACCCAGCCATATCGCAAACCAGAATGTCATGAATTGATGTCTAAGGTTTCGTAAGGTAGTTGGGAACTATTGCTTCACTGCTCACTTCATGGGCTCATTTGATTGGCTCAACCATGTACTTCTACTTTCCATTGCTAGTTTGTGCTCA